>LGAG01000022.1:265180-280390 GCA_001278395.1 Lerema accius
CTGTTGAAGTGTTGGTGGCTCAGAAGGAGGCAAAATATAAATTATAATAATAATATTGAACAAAACTCTATATTAATTAACAAAAGTAATTTATATAAGTGTTTCTTGCCTTTTTTTATTACCTATTAATTTGTTAACCCTGTATTGCGTTGGTGTACCATCGAGGTCTAGAGGAATACTCTACTAATTTGTTGGTGTTTTTGAAAATTTGAGATAACCTTAAGTATTATAATTTTACTTTTACAAAATACAAAAGATACTAAATACGTACACTTATACACACACATATTCACAAGCATCTTCGTTTGTCGTCGCGTTATTCATGTAACCGTATGACCGTGCCACGTGACCGTAACATACTCTGACAACGGTCAAAACAACATAATAAGTGTTCCATTCTCGGCATTCCACAGCAGAACTCGCCTTCATCAACAAAGTAAAAAGAATTTAAATACGACACTCGCAAATCGTAACTCCAGAGGTTTATAAAGTGCGAGTAATTTCAACGAACAGGAGACCTTTTCAGCGAGCGCGAGCTACACGCGTGGTACAAGACAAAAGCAATAATGGCGTTCTGTTCCGACACCGGCCGCTCTACACGAATACCCCTTGCTTCCACGCTCACGCCAAACGCTGCCTTCAAAAGTATAGAAATGACATTATGTCGCCATTTTTTGTTCCTTTTTCGTTCCCAAAGATTTTATAGGTAGCGTTGGGAATGAACGTGGAAAGACACGGCATTTACTTAGCGGAGCAGACCAGTAACTCGCAGCCCGCTCGAACAATTACTATTCAATTAAGTCAGACGTTATATTTATTTCATGTTCAAATCGAACCTAAGGCCCTTTTGGAACGCCGGTCCGGCATGGTGACTTTTGTCCTACACGGGTCGTTTAAATAAATATTATCACATTTGTTGACAATACAATACGCTCGCCGCTCGTGTCCTACAGCCCAGATCCGAGGCAACTTCATACGCTTACACCAATAAGTCTGTCCTAAAGAAATGTCGAGCAGAACTCGCCGCGTAAAACCTGCTTTACGATAGCAACACCACTTCCCAACGAGGGCCCTCGTCGCCGTGCCAACATTGCCTACAATAATCACAAAACAAGAATGGGCCCCAGTTAAAAGGCAGTTCCATCAAGGAGGTTGCGAGCAAAAATAGGTCGTAAGGCTTCGGATTAAAAGTCACAGAGGGCGAGCTGCGATATTTGAAGAAAAAAATGACCGTAACTTACACAATCCGTACGTTCGCACACAACAAAACTTAACACGTGTAATCGTATGTTTAAGTAGGCAGTGCAAATGTGGATAATATTATTATTTTCTACAATGAAGCAAAGCCTTTGTATATACTCGTAATAGAATAAAAACATCCAATCGAGGAATTTAATCCCCTTTCTGTGTACCTATACCATACATACAAATAAATTCAAGATTATTTATACTTCCAGTTAGTAGAAAGAGTTTTCAAGTACCTGGCTGGCTGTTGCGTAATTCATTCATAGCTGCATCGTGAACGATTTCGGTGTAACAGATTTGTAATAAGTGTGTTCCTTGTGGAATGGGTGAGTCCATTCAACAGCTGACTCATTTCCTCGTCTCCGAAATAGTTACAAAAAATTTGGACAACTGCCCCGAAAATATGCATCAAAGTCTTTAATATTTTCAACAGTTACAAAGTTGTTTTAATTAAATGTGCAAATCCCAATTTATTAACGCAAAAGTTAAATCCTTACTAGAGCTTGTGAGATTTATAACTCAATTAAAACTTATAACTCGAAGATAATCCTTTTTTAATTTACTAAATGGAAGTTATTAAAACCTGCATTATCACAAAAGATTTTAATGTCAGGGAGTTCTTGACAAGATTAATTTATTTTTTCAATCTCCCATCTGTCCGCGAGCTTGATATCTGCGGTATCTGATGGCTTACCTAGCTTTAGAGGCTTACTAAGCTAAGACACTTGCTATAACTTTATGAACTCCAATTAAGAAATAATAATAAAAATATACCAGCTATTCTAATCAATAACAGTACTGAAGTATACAACTCAAGATCTTCTTTATTTAATACAGATCTCGTCATGGTGTTTATTCATAAAGGATCTGGAGGATTCCGTTATCCAATCTCCATTTCATTAACTCCCGTTCAACTGTTACTCTATTAACCAGATGGAGCTAACTTGCCCTAATCTTTCTATAATTACTCTGATTTGATCGAAACTTTCGGTAATGTCGATAAAAATGTTTCTCCTTTATTATTTTGCAGAGTCATCGCCTTTATTGATTTATTAATTACTTAATCGCTTATTAATCGTGTTAATTCAGTTCTAAAATTAATATAGTAACTACTGAAAATACTGATTTCAGTAAAATCGGGGTCCATAGGATTCGCCCTTATAGTTGTCAGTACAAATGAAAGAAGACATTAAAACATTTCCGACATCGGTATTCGGATGTCAGCGTCTGAATGCGGAATGCTAAAACAAGATCGATTCGCCCAACAAAGCAGAAATGAGTTCGGAATACGAAATTACGGAACAAATCGTGAATCACGGAAAACTGTTTGGAAACATTAAAAATAAACAGTAGAACTTAACGCTCAAGACCAAGTAAGATAAGTTTCAACTGTATATGTAGTAGTAACTAGGTTTATCCAGCCATTTCTGTCGCTTCGAATACTTTATATTCACTAGTAACCCGCCATCCATTCGCTTCATGTATGCTCATACCAATAGAAATTACATAAACTTGTACATTTACATGTTTTCCCATTTTATGCAATAACGGACTCAATTATGTTTCGATTGTATTTCTTTTGGAAGAACAGCTCGAAACTTTTTCATTTCCGAATTTTCTTATGAAATATTGTGTGATCTGAAACTGTTCATAAATGACATGCGCTTTCGTTACCAATTTTCATTATTCAACAAATTTCCTCTTTTGGATTCATGCGCGCACTTTTGAGATACTTTCCAAAGCGAGTTACGGGCAAGTTCGCTAATTAGTCTGTTCCCGAAGACTTACTCGTACTCGACTTCACTGGAGGTTATTTCTTTATAAAACCACTAGGAGATGACGAAAAAGGGGAACGAAGTTGCTAGCAGGACTCTCACTCTTATCGACAGAGCATAAAGTTCACCAAGTAACTACTAGGGTTGCCATTGACCTATGAGCACGAAACATCGCATGATTTACTCATAATTAATCTTCCAGGGTGTATGTTTTAATAACAGCAATTTGGAAATCTTTATTTAGGCAGCTAAGAACACGTTTGAATACAGTGTTCATTTAGAAATGCTGTAAATTGCCTGCCAGTTTAACTCATTCGATTAATTACCTACATTTACTTTTCCTCGTAGCTTCGTGACATCTGCGAATGGTGAAAGATCACGCAATTTTTATCCTCTTCGAATAAATGAGCCGTCGATCCTTCCGATGTGATTATGCGATTTTAAAACTCTATGTTCACGAAGTAAGAATGAAACGTATTGGGTACGTTTTAAGAATAACGCAGCCACATATTAAACGATTAACATTTATTTTTAGATGAAATATTGGAAAGTTTACACGATATCGAAAGAATCAGTAGTTGATATAATGAGTATTACTGACATTTGTAAAACAGTGGACAATTGACTAAACTTTTACGCTTAACAGCTAAGCAAGACAAATAACAAACATAAATACAGTATAATAATAAATGTTGTCTGCAACATCTCCTGGAAAAGTTTATTTATTAACGATTTGTGTTATGGCAATAGTCAAAGGATGGGGCATGCTTTGATTGCGACGGGGCGATCACAGGACACCGGGCCGACGCGCGCCGGGGCGACGCGGCCGCAGCCCCGGGGACTAATAAATCGGTTGTCAGGCTGTTTCATTTAATTAAGTTGCGTCGATCAGAGCCACCTTTGTATTTATTGCCTTGGACTGTCGATGTGTTGTTATCAGTTTTCTTCTATTATCACACTAATTATGATTATTGCCCCTTTAATAACGTTGATTAACGAGTCGTCTAATTCAAGTTGACTATACTTCATTACACAAAACACATGAAAGATAGGCGAATGTGAGAGTTGAATAAAATTTCGTAATTCTGTGCTGCACACACACCAGTTAAAACATTCACACATTGTCCAAACAGCGCGAGACGAGTACCTACGAGCGGCGCGCGGCGTACAGTTACAAGTAATTTGGAAAGCTAACATGTGCTATTACAAGTTTGTAACTACGATATCCCAGTTTGTATTCAAGTTAGTTAATAGTTGTTTTGAAGGGATAATAGAGGAATTTGCACCGAGTAACGATGTAGGGTAACGAAGGCTCGGCTCTCTAACAACATGATATGTTTCAGAAGTCTTATTCTCGGTCACTAACAAGGGATTGATTCACATCGTTGCCGATCTTACACTATGCGGTTCCGCTGATACAGAAACTAACAAAGAGACTGATTGAGTTTATGACAACATTAAAAAAGTATTGGCCGACATAATTAGGTATGAGCTCGGAATGTCGGACTGACTATATACGAGTACATTATCAGATTGATTTAGAATGATAGTGGTATTATCAATTATTTATAAAGCTTAATAATGAAAGAAGACAAGAACGAATTTTTTCTCTCTGGCTTCCGGCAGTCAGGACAGACAGACAAGCCAATTACTTAACTCGATTCAATTAAAACCACTCAAAGTCATAGTTGGATGAAAGATAAATGTAAGGTCAATATGAATAACCGGCTGTAGCAAGTTAAATGAGTCTAGAAACCGACTTTATCTTGAGTTCGCAGTACTAACGTCGTAGACGAACAAATGCAGAGAAATACCTTCTTTTTTATTGAAGAACTCATGTAACCAAGATAAATTACTTGGTCAAGAATTAAACGAAAACATATTTTATAAGCCTCATTGCGCCCAAAAAACATTACCTACTACATTTCATTTTAATTTCACTCTATCCCAAAAAATATAAAGAGTGACAGCTACGATCTAATAACATAAAATAAATATGGATTCTAATCTGGCCACAGACAAACACACAGCCACCACCGGCGACATGAACAGACTGCTCCAACCTCGTCATGACATGTATAGCCATCAGGCCGCACGCAACTGCTTGCTACGGTGAATTGAACATGTCTATCTGTTGTTAGTCCTGATCTGGTTTCCCGGGATTCGTCGACTCCAACTTTAATTAAAGATGCAGACAAAACGAACGTTTGGTATTAATCCAGTAATAGTTTTTTCTGGTCGCGTCCTGACGGCGGGCGGCGGGTGCGTCCGCTTATTAAATGTAGCTCAAACATACTCCAAACTTACTGTTATCAAAATAATGACTTCTGAACAGTTCTTAACTACTTGCAACTTTTGGAAAATATTTCAGTAGAATGAAATGAAATATCAGTACTTTTGTTTGCTTCGTTAATTACATTATTGTCACAAATTATTGTTTCATATGCAAGTATACTTTGAACGCTAAGAGAGCTTAAAACCTTTTGTTGTGGTACCTTCCGTTGTAATTGAGTGTTCGTGTGGAATGGCTTATGGCTGCCACTGAGAGCCGTGGTGACAGCTCGAGGAGACGGAGCCAGGCCAGCCGCCGCGCCGGGCTCCCGCGGGACGAGCCCACGTCTGCAGGATAAAGCTGTGGTCATTTAAATAATTTATCTCAAAACACACTTACCAGTTTATAATTGAGATTAAATTTAAATGTGGCCGGAGCACTGGTTTATATGATAAGCTAATGTTTTGGCAACGTTCCCGGCAAATCCCTTGCCAATAGGATTTGTCTGCCCGAAATATATTTAGTTTTCACAAAAACAATTGCCACTTGTACAAAATTATAGCGCACCACTTACCCATGAATAAATTACAGCTAATATTCTGAATGTTATGAATATTTTACGCGAGCTCTAATGAAAATGTTATCGGCAACATGCATTTAAATTGCGTTTAATAACTTATAACAACTGCTCCTGATAAACTACAGACAATCTTTATCATCAAAAATATTTTCTGTATCTATTGTAATGTATAAAGGTAATTAACAACTTTTTAGTACCTATCCCTCGTATGCGAAGAACTACTTATGAGTTATCTTTCGTTAGTTCAGAATGATTTTCCGAGTAAGTTCTTAAAATGTTTTTCTCTTCATACTCGTTCAGAATAACAGAATTCGTAAGTGGACACGCGGCCATTTGTCATTACGGAAGGCTCATTTTGACTCGGGCTCTCAGACCGACTGACTTGTGACACGAGATCTCGTGCCGGCGACATAATGACCACGTTGACACACGAGCGACTCCTCTCACTGACTTCCTGTACGCACAAATAAAGATATATACAAATATTGTTTTCCATAACACCTAATTTACTAACTAACTAACCTAACCATCTTCCTAACGTGTAATGAATGATGACTTGCACCATACTGTAATCGAATCAGACATCTTTTCTTGGTTCTCAGACGAATTTTAACCAAAAAATTATTTAACCGGCAAAATGAATTTAGCAAGTCACGACAAACAATTACTTTCCGTCAGTTGCACGTTCAGAGCGGCACGGGCGGCGCGGCGCCGGCGCTACAACGTTCTTTTCAGGAATAAAAATGACAGCGGCCTCGTAAAACTTTTACACTACAGTACTTACAGTAATCTAACATTTTATGCGAACGGCTGCAGTCCACCCTTGGTGTCAGGTGACCATTGCAACCCATGAAAGTTTAGACATGGGTTCGATCGTTAAAGGTCTTCCATTGTTGCAGCTATGCGCACATTTCAGCAATGTTTTCCTGCTTATCCTTCCTGTTTATCTTAAAGGAAAGCAAAGCATAGCCAAAATATGTTCAAACTTCAAAATCATTGTTAAGTCAATTTAGATTAGACTAATAATAATATAATAACCTTACCTCCGTGATAATTAAAACCAAATCGTATATTTTATAGTATATCTGCTCTGCTATCCGCAATCTTCGTTCCCTACGCTGTAGGTACGATGAGCTGGTGTATGAATCCTACTACTGCATAATAATGCTTGCTTTAAGAGTCTTATAAATTTTAAGTGACTTTTGCTTATAAAGCGTTGTTAGTGGGACGTCGTGAGCCGTGAGCCGTGATATATTATATCCCGTCAGCGCGAGCCCGCGCCGCGCGCCGGCCGCGACCACGCGTCATCTCGGACCGAGCCGAGTGATTGATGACGGCCGCCACCACATTCTGAGCTCTTATCTCTGTACATCCACAATTCTTCCGTAATTCTCGGACGTACGCTATTCTCCGGTGCTTCGCCCTCATATACAATTATATTGTAGCTTTCTTAGGTTTAAATGCTTGTCGGCACTGCTGGTCTTAGGCTTTGTCACTTAAGACATAGTTTAAGATAGCAACCTACCAATCTTCACCTAGAATAGGCAGTCGCTCGCATACTTACTTCATGTATTTGGGAACTTAATAAAATTATGCAATGTTTAACATCTCAAATTCCTCGAAAAGTATAGACTAATACAAATATATTATACGTAATGTGTCACGTGGCGACTCAAGCGACCAACTGATGTGTAATTTATCAGATTTAGCAAGATGACGCTGCACGAGAGATGTCTAGCAACGACACATGACTGTCTCGACAGCGGCACATGACACGATTTTATCACAAGACAGTTATTCATGACCTACGAGTTTATTAACTCCTTATGTGACCTGTAACGTACGATCTCAAGTTTTTGTATCTTATTTAGCGAGATGGTCATAAACTCATAAAGTAGTTGCGACAACATAAAAATTGTAATTCTGACTCTCTCGAACAACAACACGACAAGTCTGAATACTTTCTCCGTCATTATCTTAAGATGCTTTGTTTTGTAACACAATAGGTATCTCGAGGTACAACAGAGTTAGCTCCGCAAACCATCAGCTGAACGTCTTTATGGTAATTAAAGATGTTATAGATACGCTGTTACTGATATCACTTCTTCCTGATTTAGCTTCTCTTCTCCGATTTTTCTTAAGTTCTTATAATGCTTTAGAATTCACGGAATTTAATTTTGGCCCGTATTCAAATCTCATACTTCTCCCATGGCATTACTCAAGTTTGTTCGCTCTACATTAAACACGCATCACATTGAGCATAACATGAAAATTTACTAGTTAAAGATGATCGTCTCCTGTCCCATAACACAAAATCAACCTTAGCACGTTACATTAAAGATGAAAATTAGTAAATTGTATTTTACAAATAATATTGCGTGCCCCGATAATAGCTGCGAGATATTTTCATGAGTTGATTGGCATTAGGTATTTACACTTCGCCAAATATTAGTTCTCTAATTTATTAACGCTATTAAATGTAGTTTTATTCGTATTTATTATACGTAATTATATTTGAAGTTAAAAAGGTAATATTAAACAACTAAATATTAACGAGTTAACAACAAGTTGGACAATTAGTCGAATTTGTTTAGTAGCTGTAACCGTAATCGAATCTTTTCAATTTTGAAATAACTATAATTCTTTGACCCCGGTTACCAAGGGTTAGTTATATTGCTTAAATATTATTGGTCCTAAGTATGTCCGATCATTTGGTTTGGGACTACCGTGCCGCCATCTGTTGATACAATACTGTAATTCTATTTGCATTTGTAGCCATCGGAATTAAAAAAAAGTCAGTCGAAACATCTTGCTTCTTAGAAAGTGCAACGTGCAGCGAGGAAGACGGTGGTGAGCGCACACCAGCCGCTGTCGAGCTAAATATTCATAAAGTAAAATCAATATGTAATATCCGGAAACAACCAGCTTTACAATAAACATTGTTCGTTTTGAACCGACCATAGAATGTTCGAGCGACATTTTACAGCGGAAGGCAGAGAGAATGATTGGGAATTAAATTTCCGCCGATAAAAACGGCAAATTTAAAAAATGACGCCGAAAGGTAAAACTTCAAATATTTCAACACGTAAATTTTTGTTAGCTCGGGTAAAGCGGAAGCAAATTCAAATTATTTATTTTGTCTTAGGAACTAACAGCTCACTTAATGAATGTCAAAACTTTACGGTATAAAGTAAAACGCTAAAGATTTTGTGGAGGATTCGGGGCAGGCGCCGTAATAAAAAAAAATTATAGACTAAGTCAGCCCCCGATTCAGAAAAATCCCGAGACATTTCATACATATTATATTCAAATGTGCCAAGTCGTTTAAGCTGTAGAGCGTGCCAAGGAAATGGACATACACACTTAATCTCGACAAATATTACCCTCCTTCTGTCGCAGTCGGGTAAAAAACTCATAAATCTATCACTCAGTAAACTTACACCGACATTCGTAATAGAATAATAACTTTGAACTACAAAGTTAGTAGAAAACACAGTGTAGTAAAATTGTGCAAGTTTTAATGGCTTATAACGGAGTAGAGGCACATAATTGTTATTTCAGGAGGCAACTCGTCCGCCGAGTCATCTCAATCAATCACGCCGTGTAGCGGCCGCAGTGAACCAACTACTGGGTGTCATTCGAGATATTCCCATAAAGCTTTTTGTTATGTGCTCTCGAAGGAAATCTCTCTATACCTACTAGTAATATCACTAGCACGGGTCAATAATGTAAAATATAATGTGGATAGCTATAACAAAGCCTAAGCTATTGATATAGAAAACAAGTTTTATTTGAAAATTATTCTGTTTGCTTATCCCGGCATCACATCAAATCTACTAGACCGATTAACCGGGTAACCATTATTTTTCTATGGGATAACAGTCAATAGGTTTATCGAAGCGAATAATAGAATATAATTGATCAATAACAGCGCCTTTAAAAGTAAATGAGTCATCGTTTCTGGGGTGTCCGGTCGCCCAGGACGGCGGCGACGGCGTGGTCACCGCGCGGCCGTGGCGTGTCGACCTTGCTTACTCACGATTCCCTTCACCGCCCGCGCTGAGCACCGAGCCCCGCGCCCTGAGCCCCGCGCCCTGAGCCTCGCGCCCTGAGCACCGAGCTCTGAGCCCTGAGCAATGTACTCTACGCGTTGCTAGCCCACTACACCGACTTGTTCCCGGAATCACATCCTTCAGACCAGTTACTAAGTTGATTATAATTAAATTACTAGTATAACAAACATGTGCCCGTTTTAAAACCAAGAAAACTGAAATCTTCTGGTCTTGATATACTTTGTTCATGTAAATGTTTGATATACATGGTTCAGCTATCCGACACTCATCTTCGAGAGCATTGTTTTCAACCTGTTTACGACGGTATTCTGAACGAGCCCTTAGTAAAAAGATAATTACGATATACAATAGACAGAGTCGCGCCCCTCCAGTACAGAGCAGCGATACACATAAAATAACCATTAACGCTGCTCGTCGAAGGCTCATATCCGAGGGATTATCTCTTTTATTTATCGTTTTCGTAACGAATGAAACGCGAGCGAAGGTGCTGTAGTCTCCTGTCATATACCAACTATAAGTTTATACTGCGAAGCTTATGCTTGATATAAAAAGTACTCAGTGAATATCTTACTTGATAACGACGGCCAATGACGTTGGGTGATCGGTGGGCCCCCAAAGGACTTAACAGAACGCTGAAGATGTTTGTGTAAAAATGATTAGGGTCATGGTATTTTCGATAAAAAACTACGTAAGCAGTAAGAATAACACAAGAGCTTGCAGTGCCACCATCCCTCGTTGTCAATGGATATCTGTGACAAACCTTGAGAGGGGCTGTTGGAGTCGCTTGGTAGGTCCTGATTGTGGTTCTCAAATTTAATACACACCCTTGTGTGACAGATATAATTTGAAACGATGAACTATTAGCGTTATATTAAGTCCTCATTCGGTCGACGTCCTCGGCTCGGGAGAGTTTCGACGCCTGATTGAGAGCCGGATTATCGCGTCGCGTGAGATCTACTTTTATCCCTTAATTCACGAAGATAGAGGGTTTTCCCTCTGTCTGCTATTAATTTGTTATACATTATTGTATTACTTTGTAGGACACTTATAGAGTTCGCTTGATACTGCCTAATTGGAGCGCAATGTTACAAAAGAGAAATTAAATTAGAAGGGTTCCTAATTTATTTAGATTTTCTATGAACATTAATATTTTTGTAAATATAGACCGGGGACCAGGATCTGTCATTCTCCTTTACTTAAACATGTTCGTTCTCGTCGAGTGACGCGTACGAATGGTGCGCGGGCGAGCTTTATTCCCGATGGTAAAAATTGTAAAGTTGAAAAAGCAGTTCCCGAAGAAGCCGGACGTTGAGTAAGTCAGGGGTACAAAACTCCGACGCTGCAATTTGTTGCGAGCTAACTCGATCTGCGGGCCGTAGATTTATTGCACGTTCCCCGGAACAAGGTACGAATTCCGAGCCTTATCTTTCAAGTTATATATTATTTATAAAGAGCATGTGGGCGCGGTCGTATCCCATTGACTTCAATATACAGTTTAACGATGGTGATATTTTTACGTCGTCAATAATACGAAACAATAACTGTAAGTAATAACAACAGAATAACAATAATGTAATTAGGCGGGAAGGTAGCAATCTCTTCGGAGCCCCCGTCTTTCATAACACAAAGCCGATTGCCAGATGTGTTGTTCCCCGGCGCCCACAATCGTTTGAAATTTTAAAAGAAAATTACCTTTTTCCAGTCGCGAGCTATTGATCGCGGTGTTACTGCTCGTGTTATTGTTTGTCAGCGAGTATGTAGCGGATTTTATGTTACACTGAGACAAATAAAGCTTTGTTTGCATAGCTGTCGTCAGGAGCCGCATATTTTACTGAAATCCTGTACCGAATGTATTTTATTAACGTAGGTACTAATACTCCTGCGATCACTCATTCACTGTTCACTAGCAGTGCTGGCGTGAACTGTATCAATATAACTAAGTTCTAAGCAGCGACAAAATCGATTGCCTTACGTAGAATCGTACGCAGTTTGTTAACTCATTCGGTCAGTTTACAATAGGCCATAATCGGGTAGTTTGTGGCTGTAATTATTTCGAATCAATAACAATTTTCGGGAGCGCGTCACGCGAGCCTTGTTTGTCGTCGGAGCAAGCCGCGCCGGGCTCAGGCTCGGGCTCGGGGGTCAAGGAGCCTTCATATTGAATTGTGTTAGCTTTAGTAATACGAGTATTATGGACATGGACATAATATGCAAATAGTCACCGACGGTAGAATGTGCTCAATGTAAAAGACGCCGATTTTACAATGTATTCTTTTTATACGAGTAACATTCCTGTAGAGACTGCAAACCTAAGTGGTCATTACACACATTACCAAGCGTTGTACAAATCGCGTATACCTACTAGATTCTAAATCGTCTCTTATTTTAAACAAAGTAGCGTATTTGATCTGTTTTAATCTTGGATTTAGCAGTCCTCATATTCCTTGTCAGTGTCTTAAATGAGCCGCTTCGAATCATGGAGTCTTTAGATAGGACGTTCATTGTGTCGCTGGAGAAACATCGCTCCTTTATCAGGTCGTCTTGACATCAGCGGTATGTGAAGTTAATGGGGAACGATAAAGGCTTTGTGTAAACACACAAAGATGTCCCAATCGAGGTCTATTATTGATATATTCTCGACGCGCTGATTGGTATATTGTTAATTAAACCACCAAAGTAATGATAAACAATTATAATTTTTTTTATATCAATAAACTTAATTATGGATCCAAAATGCGATACTGTTTGTTAAAAATATGTTTCAAACTATTTAAGATTAGAGGAAATTTCCGGTGACTAGTATATCCTAGTAAATTCAAGTATTGCTAAATTATAAATTAAATTGTTTTGCACGGGCCTTTTAAAACTGAAAGATTGGCAGAAAATATTAAGATTCAGGAGAATTTAGATGTATTACGATAGAAGATGACACAATGTATTTGTAAACACCAACATCATTGTCTCCCCGGCCCGTTTGGATTTATTGCCTTTCCTTAAAAAATAAATTCCTTTCACCCCATCGATCAACATTTCGATAAGATTTCTTTTCTGAGCCAATATAGTCTATTGTGTTCGTGTAAACACCCAAATCTTCGTGACGCAATAACCGCGGCTGACTAAATGTCGAGCTTAGGGCCGCTACACACTGAACAGTGAACACTGTGTGTACATTATTCCAATTCATATTTACACGGATCACATGGAAGTGTCATATCTTGTAAATGACATGAGTACCAGCAGTAGTAACTTGAAGATAAATGTTACCATCTGACATACAAACTATAATTATGTTTTCTTGTGTCACAAAACACGTTTTTAAATTTATAAAATTTTTACCTACATTTTTTAGGCACATTTTAATTTTTTTTTTAAACATAACTGCACAGGTCAAAACCTAATACAATAGAGTGGCCTAACAATAATAATAATAGTGTAATATAACGAAGTGCTGTCACTGTCACAGAAAAGCCAGTCAATATTACATTTGCGTGAACTTTTTTTTGCAGCACGTAGCGTGGCCGTGGCCGCAGTCTTAGTGCTCGGTCGCGTGTCACGCGGCGGCTTTCATGTAGATCACAATCACTAAATGAGATGTAAGTTATTTGCTCGTTTTGATCAGCGCAGCACACGGCGGCGACAATCTCTGATCGTTTAATCAAACTGTAGCCGACTGCCGGCGCTGGAGGCTCGCGAGCGTGACTCCAGGGGGTACTGCTCTGACTTGCGATATTTCATAAACTGAACCAAAAACTCATAAAGGCTGCCATGAACGCCGAGTACTGGTCCTATGATGAACTAATACAACCTTTTTTCATTTAATGTTTTCCAATATTTAAAACGACTCCGGGGAATCCAATTTAGATGCTGTGTTATTCAAAAATATTTATTCGACTGAAGCGGAGCAACCGCTGCGCACATATAAAATTCAATATGTGGTGTTCGAGGAAATAACTCAATCGATTATTAAAATAACGAAGGAAAGTACAATCGGAGTGGATGAAATCCGACGTCTCGCAGCTACTACAAACAATATCTCCAATAACGCCCCTGGAGACGGGGATCGCTTGTGTTATATTGCCGGCGTTATATTCCAAAACATGTTTTCAAATGTAAATGTTTACCATTTCATTCGCTATGTAGCTTAGTATTAGATACATCGTCCTATGATTAGAATTAGGAATTACTTCTATAATAATGAAAATACTCATAAAAATATGTTGCTGACCACCCACTACCAGTCTTTGAGAGGAGCTTTACAGTGGAAGGAAAACAAGTTTTTATCACAAGTATCTTAGTGAAAAATAATGTATAATTCACATTTTGATACGTCAGATAGCAGGCGGTTAACACCGAACAGTACCTACTGGAATGTAGACAACGTTATTCCGGGTCACGCGATAGTACGCATTTTGTTGATCGAACGCCTGGTGTTATTCATAAATAAATAAATAACGGTATACACTCATAGCCTGCAAATGACAAATTGTAAAATTATTTTTTGATTAATAATGCTCTGAACGTATCGAGTGATTCATTTAGAGGTACTTTTCTGACTATAGATTTTTTGGCAGATGAAGGGTGTATCTTGTTAACATTTTATGGTAATTTGTTCAGTACAGTTTGACATTTCGTCATGGAAAGACTTAGCCCCGCGCAGCATCTGGTTATGTTAATTCCGCTCGCAACAGTAACAATCGAGATTTACAAATTCTTTGACATATTAGCGCATTAAATACAATTAAAGTTAAATACAGAAGTGTAATAGGGCTTTTTATCAACTTCTAATCGATTACATTATAAGAATTTCTTTAATTTATTTCTCACCGTTCAATAGACGCGCGGGTGTTACCGGAATTATTTACATTTTTTAATATTGTCTCAGATAGTAAGCAGAATGAGAAGCAATATTTTGTTTTATTATACACGTATATACTCGTAATTTTATTTTTCCTTCCTACGCATAGTCTTATATTACCATAATTCTTTCCCAGTAGATTTACTTTTTGTGTAGCTTCATACGCAATATTATGTTTTATTGAAAATCGTGCCGTTTGAGTAACGAAAGTTATGCGTATTCTATGTTTGTTACATCACAGTAGGAGTGCGCTAGTTATCCTACTTTGATAATAAAAAACTACTACTGAGGAAGTTTAGTCTGTGACAATACTAAAATACAGATTGTTACAACACAATCCAATGCGGCTGCGGCTCTCCGCGGGACTGCGAGCACTGACTCCGTGGCGTTACTCCAGCGTGTGATAAACC
>LGAG01000022.1:280495-297945 GCA_001278395.1 Lerema accius
TGTAATACAGCGACCTGAAACATTCAGTATTGCTGAGGGATATTCCACGGGATTGATTAAGGTTTTTAATCAAAGTCAACAGAAGAACGTCGGAACCGCTGATAAAGCAGCGAAGAACTTAATTATGTTTAATAGTGATCATGGAAACATCGGTCTCCGTCTAGCTGCATGGATACAATAAGCCATGTGTCATCGAGTTCTTGATGAATTAACAAAGTTAAAGTATTAGCAAACATTGTAATAATTACATTTTTGGAACATCGGTGTCCGAGGTCAAGGTCGCAAATGAATATGGAACAGAATTCGGGGCGCGGCTCGCCTCGAATACGACAAAGAATACACAGGTTTTTGTGCCTAATGAAGCCACAGCCAAATTAGAGTACAATAAAAAGCACTTTAAAACCATTTGAACCCGACCTCGGCCTAAAATTTTAGCAAGATTAATGTTTACAAAAAGATTTTTTTATTTTTCTACTTGTTTGTTGAGCACCGCGCCGGCATCGCGGCGAGAGCGGCTGCAATGTCTATTTTATACTTTTTAATTCTGCCTTTTCCCGGGACGCCTATCTTTAAATTCTTCTACGCTGCGTCTTTCTGTCCCATTGACGTGTTCCACTGTACACTGGAAAGAATGAAGCTACTGACTATTGTATCGCTAAGCGTAATATTACACCCTTAGTAGGTACAATCGAGCAAGTCAATGGTATTCTATATCTGAGATTACAACCATTTTGTCCTTTCGGGGATATCATCCCATGTTGTGTTTGTAATTTTGTGTAAAGCTAATCACAAAATATATCTACCCCGCTGCGTCTATGTGGAGCATACAGCTTCCTAATTTAGCGTGTTTTCGCAAAATTTCATTCGGACTACCAATTGCTGGCTTGTTGTTGAATAAAATATTTTTACTTTTGCCTTGCATTGTCTGTCGGAGGCGGAGAGAGCCTCCCACGGTCTCACTTTCCTGGAGGAAACTAAACTATCCTGAACTATAGACCCTTTCAATTCTAGATTTATACTCTCGTCACAGCATTTTAATTAAAGCATTCCAAATTTTTAAGTTGTAGTCGATTGCGATGCCAACCATTAACTTTATAGAAAACTACACTATTCAGAGAGCTACGATAAATTTCATTTTTACATATTAAAGCGGTAACTTACCAAGAAACATAATCCATTAAACGTTGCGTCTCGTCGGGCCGTTATTTTAAATGTAATGAGTTCGGGTGCGCTTCGCTCTGCGAGTCAATAACAAATACAGATTTCATATTATACACTGCTCTCCTACTTGCAATTTAAATCGTCATAGCATTCTATTAATTCGTCTAGCTCTGACTCAATAGTTTCAAAAGAGATTATCGTGATGGATTCATCTCGTTGTAATGTCTACGTCACAGTGACTTCTAATGATGCAGCCGCAGCGATTACAGTACATTGCAGACAATCCTGTAGGAGCGTCGCGACAGTCGTAATCAAATACTGGTTATTTTATTTGTGTATCAATGACTAGATTTACTGAGCAGGATGCACTTCTATTTCGTATTTACAAATTGAAAACCCAACAAAATTATAAGTAATAGATTTTATCCAAAAAACAGTCCTCGCATAACAGTTAAAATTAATATTTTGGTTATCAGCAAACTAACAATAACAGTGTTCCCTACAATGTGTCTCATAGCCGCCACATGCCTCACGCTACACGCTACACGCAACGTACAATCCGAGCCGTGTTTACCTTCTCCGAGTATTTATCTAACCGAACTTCACACGAAAAAATATTTGCCTTGTACGAACCAACATTCACTTTCCATATTTTTCTAACTTGAACGGTTATTTTTGACTGTTTCCTGCTGTATCCATACAAATGTTCAAAACAAAAGAACTGACTCAATTATTATCTCAATCCACTATTAGCCCAAACCAAATTCCTGTATTTCATTTACAGAAACAGTTGAATCTGGAATTATAAATATTTAAAAAATAATATTTGCCACACGGTTTTCTAGGAACAGAAAATCAGACGGGATGCCAATGGCAAGTGATTAAAGTTAAACGAATAGCACCAGAAGACTCTTCAATGATTCGTCTGCCTCGTCAAAGAATACTCCTCTGTGACATCTTGTACTGATACACTTCAGCTACAAGCCCGCTCTCTCCGATTTTATTATACCTATTGATTTTAATCGTATGACGCACTCGAAATACAAGTCACAAGTTGGATTTCGTTCCAAAAACATTCAAATATGCCGTGCAGAAATATGGTGGTAGACTGCCATGACGTTAGCTCCGCACTAAAGATGAAAATATAAAACTTCCGATAAAGTTTACTACTTATTTGATATATCTAAGGGATCTATACATATGTATATGGATTTGAACATACAGGCCTCGTTTCTTGGCAACTCTTTTAGCTATAATCGACTTTGAACCGGGACCGATAGGAACATCTTTGTCATTTTGCAGAGGGGTGTTACTTTCTACGGCGTCTGCCAACTGCCATAATATCGTAATGCTTGTCGAGCGATGAACCATCTCATTATATTCTTGGGTTGAATATTATCTTATCGTTACTACTAAACTACTACACTAATAAACATACTGTTCAGTGAATTATATGGTTTATTAAATATTTTTTGATAAGTTGAGATAAAACTATAGTCAGAGACAATATTGCTAAATTGTCACAGAAACAAAATATTATCGGAAACAGAGAAACGACGCCGCGCCGTCGTGAGCTGTTCTGATGATAAGACGTTATGATAGCCTCTAGTCGTCTGTTTTATTTCAATGTTTATGTCTGACTGATGTACAAATACATCTATTCTAGACCAAAGGGGTGAAAACAAGACGGCCGTGAACCATAATCGAGTATTCATGTAACACCCAAAGAGGCAGTTTTATTTCTCACCTTTTTTGCTAAATGTCTGCCCTAGGCGACAATTGAACCCGATCGTCATATTATTAAAAGCTCACAACCACTTGCGATATAAGATCGATCAATATCACACTGCCACACAGATTCCATTTTAACAAGACCGTATGTATAAATATTTTTTGGCATGTTCTAGAGACTAAACGGCTGAACAGATTCAACGTAAGAGGTGTAATTAAATTCGTCTTCATTGTGAAAGAGGCAGAGCTATTAATTTTGTTAAAATTTAAATGTTTCAGGTTCTTGAAGGACCTCGCGTCATAACGAAATGGGGACACCGATATAGGAAGTTTTAACTGCAAAATGTTTACAAAAAGGTACGAACAATCTACCCGATCTAACAACGTGATACGTGTATCTAAATATCAAATAAAATATTAGAGTCATGATAATTTTCCATTTCAAGGAGTACTGCAAAGTATACATAATAATAACGAGTCGTAAACCTTAATTTTCCCTTGATAAGCTTTAGCCTGAGTTAATTTAAATACCCATCAACATATTAAGCGTAGTATTTAAACGTCGCTCTGCATCACAAATGTAGCCGTAAACTGAACTGGGTGCTTACTTTGTGATGAATTGGAATCCGATTCAATTTATCAATCAGCGGACTAATGGATACATAAAGAGCTTTTGATTTCAGAACCATTGCGTATGGCAGCTCGCTATTTGCGTGGTGGAGCTGCGCTCGATCGTGCCTTTTACACACCAATACAGAATAATAAGTCCAAAATAATAAATCACTTACTAATTTTATGAAGATTAATCACTTTTTAAAGTAAACGTATGAAGTAGCCAAGTCGGTTCGTGTTGAGTCAACAGTAACGAGCAGCAGGCGTGGTTGGTGCGGGTGACGGCGGCGCTTCGAGCCAGTGGTTAAGTTTCAGTGAGTCTCAGTTCAGTATTAATCCGCTCGCCGTCAAACAAATCAACCACACCGGTCGCTCCGCTACCTGGTATTCGGCCGGGCAGCCGCCGCCGCGGCCGTTCTATTCAAATCCCCCATTCGTCCTCATCGTCGACTGTAAAAGCCTTCGCGACTAATGGACGGAATTGGAGCCGATAAATAAGAAAATTGGCGACCCCGCACACGTGGCCTGGAAATACAATTAATTACCCTCACATGCCGACGACGGCAGCCGCTCGCTTGACCGAGTGTCGCCGCCGTCGCACCGCGCGCGCCACGATACTGATACACGCGGCACACGAGTTATTGTCATCGATTTAGTGAAACAAATAAAGTCAACGACATTCAAAAACAGCAAATAAAAGTTGTGTGTTGGTAAATAACAATTTGTTGTTGAATAACAATGGTAGTAGCCGGCGTATAAAATAAGAGAGACTAAAACTAATTCGTTTCACTTTTTAGGATAAGACAAAATATATGTAATATATTTTGTATTTCAGCAATATTGATATTTTATAGTACTTAAATCGATTTTGAAAGTAGCGACACTAACATCGAGTACATCGCATCGAGGGCGGCCGCCGGCGGTGCGGCGCGCGGACCGCACTCGGAATTTTGATGGATTCGAATTGCGCCATTTTGCTAATACGATAGTTTTCGGTCACGTTCACAGCGCTGTTCGATGAAAAACAAGTAATAGGGCCGTTAATTGGGCCACTGGCTCGGTGTTGAATTAAGCTGGTAATTGGTATTGTCGGTCGTTCGTGTTATTCTATTGAAATACCGTGATCATTAGACAGAAAGTAGAGCAAACAAATTTATTTCTACTGGTTTATTATTAAAAAAACAAGGACTAATTTATATTGTAGGAGCAATAATAATTATTAACTTTTGAACATAATTTTCTATTATCGTTAAATTAACGATGTGATATAATTTGTGACGTTGGTGTGTCGTTTGTTCGTTGATATTGTCACCAGGCAGCTAACGTTTGGGGAATTTTATTTGTGAGCGAGTATTTCAGTGAACCGTCAGCGGACCGAGGGCGAGCGGAGTTTTTATTTTAAACTGTATCCGTAAATATCGTTTGACAGAACCATTTAAATTGATAGCAATTTAGTTAAATGACCCAGATATTTTATGATATCGAAAAAACCGGGAATAGTCGTTTTTTGTCTGTTATTCTCGTAAAGATTCGATGATCACTGAAGTCGTGAGTATAGGCATTTAATAAAAATATGGCTGCGCTTTTTAGCACTACACGATAGAGTTATAAATGAAACGACCTACTTCAGTGCAGAAAAATCAACTTTCCATAAAGTAGCTTTGGAGAAAGAAGCCGGCGCACACTCAATTAGTATTGCACTCCGCCCTCACAAAAGGAGTCTTTCAAAACGGGCTTTCAGATATTCAGGACCGTTTAAGAGGCTCTGTTAGAGCGGAGAGCCATTCCCCGAGTCAACACTAACCGTTGCAGTTTAATCATTTATTCCATAGTCATTTACTTCCCTTTTAATCCAATATTGTATTTTTATAATAAAGTTTGTCCATTTTGTACCTCGCCGTTGTCTGCTATACTCGTTCCTATCGTAGTCAGATTTTTTTATATCCTCAAAATAAATTAGGTTTATTTATGATTTAAATTCATATAAGGACTGTGGCTTTCTATCGCAGTGAATAAACTAGACGCACTTGCATTGTGAAATGTGAGAGCTATAGTCGGTTGAAGCCGTATTCAAAGTCAACAATAATCACCTCAAATGCAATGAACTCTACGGACAAGCGTGCTCCTAAATAACTGCATTAAGTGTGTGGCTGTGTGGCGTGTGGCGTGTGGCGGACACACGCGACGCGGCGCCGGGCACGCACGGGCTCGTGTAGCACTGGCGCAGGACACAGTGGACGTAACGCCGACTGAGTGTTACTTCTGAAAACTCGCACTAATTTGAAACAGAACTGCTCATAGTCATGTTGGGAACTAATGATTTTATCACGAGTGCTCGACACAAGTAGTAGATGCTGGTGCGGATCTCCGCTCCCTTCTAGTCGTTATTGAGAATTACAATGTTTAATCAAGAAATTGTGGTATATGTTGGCCCATCGCAACCAACTTGTTTTACTCAATCGGTTACTTAGGACGACGGAATCTCGCTCCAGGTGACGTAGTTTACTATGATCGTCAAGGAATCGGTAAATAACAGCTTAAAGAGCACACCCATAGTATGTAACTTTATATGTCGCATTAATGCCTCGAGAATGGGGATTAAATCGGAAACGAATCGCCATCAACACAACACAAAGTATTCATAAAATGTAACTCGTTGATGATATAATTAAAACACTCGATAACAAAAGTAGTCGTATGCGGCCGTCATACTGCACGCACCCGCCAGCTCGCTATTATTCTCTACCGAGCATTACCTGCCCCCGCAGTGGAATTTCACGTAAACCTTCAATAACAAATTAGACATCAACCAGCGCGTTTAAATTTATTTTTAATCTTCCCCGTAAGCCGGTGTCAAGTATACCAACCGGTAAATTCTATCGAATCTCGGCCTCTCCTAATAAAGAAGCTATAAGGTGCCGACGTTAGTTACGATTTATATTTCATTGGGGTATGTTCGAGCTTAAAAACGTGGAACGACTTGGAAGGTTTCCAAAAGGGAACGGTCGAAGATTTCCTGATAGCGGCGCGGCAGAACGCTGGCAATTTATGTTAAACACTTTTTACGAAAAACTATTGCAAATTGCAATTTTACGACAGTTGATAGAGGGATTCGGTATGCAATAAGCTCCAGTTATGGAAGCAACTATCCGTTTAAGTAAAGTTTTGTATCTCAATAATATAAGTTCGAACCAATAAACAATAAATAGTCGTTGATGAAATCAAAGCACCACGTTGTATTTGACCGACGCTCCGCGGTGTATCATCCTACAAATTAATCAAAGTTATTTTTGGACATCTGCAATCCGTTGTCATAAGGTTATCAAAGTCGATTCAATAATGTTAAAATAACTTTTTTTGCTAATATTATACATATAACCGAAACCACTTTTGATGAAAAATGTTAATGAGCTTTTCTTTTTCGTTATTTGTTTTATTGTTTTACAATGAATATTGTGTATTTTTATAAATGTAGGGAATATTGTAATTATGTAATAATAAATGTTCCACACGACATATTCTGCACTAGAAGCACGAGTCCTGCGGTAACGCGAGCGCGGCGCACATAGTATCCACGAGCTAGTTACACGATATTATTGGTTCAATATTCCGTTCCGAAGGCGTGAAGCGTGCCATTTTCCGGGATGTCTCGATATCGGCACTAAGTTCCGGTCGACCGAGTTACAATGTTCTTCCGCTTTTACATAAAATCTGCTCGGAACTGAAGTAAAACTGGTTACTTGTTTCTATCTATGTAGTAACGAAATGATCTCCATTTTAAATGAAAATTTTCCGATATATTTCCTCCATACCGGGAGGTAGGTGGTTAGGGGGACCTAACAATAGCGATATATCGGATGGCATGGCTTCAGCCCATTAATGGCACCCTCTCAGCAGAGATGTCTTCTCACAACTGAGGGGCCTAGAGCATACCTCACCACGCTGTTGAACTGCCAGTTGGTCGAGAGATTACAATCTCTTAGGAGTCAACCTAAGTGTTGGAAGTTTTACGCTACCCGAAGGTCGCCGATTTAGCTTATTTTATGAAATCTATTGGTTTATCATGTATTAGATGTCCTTGAAGTAAAATTGCGATTTTGACACACAGAGATTCAAAGTATTATATGCCTGCTTGCAGTTTCTGTTAGCATCACCATTCGCGCAAGTTTCTCAGCAAAGAGCTAAAAGATTTTTTTTCTGGTGAGTTCCATAATAAACTTCACTCAAACACATTGCAACATGCAACGATGCATAAGGTTTCCTTTTTTCTAGTAAACTGTAAATATTGGCCCCGTTGCTCCTTACGACTTCAATTGCCCGAGTTCAGAAACGACCAAAGGATGAGAAGTAAAATTTAAAAATGATGTTGAATTTCCGCTCCATGTGATCCCGGAGCTCAGATACATTAGTTCTGCCGTAAATCTTTGCTAACCCGATCAATGTAATAGCGGTCCCTCTGATCGTCGACAACGACTTCGCTGATTCCTCGCATTCGTCGGGAAGCTCTCCGCTAACGACGCGGCCGCCGCGCCTCACACACTGACACCACACTCCATCAACATTTGTCTTACATTAATGCGTTTATATACTTTCCATTGACGTGATTTATCATCAAAATCACAACTAAATTATGAGTGTTTACGTGCTACTCTACATTGAGATATCTCAGGAAGCGAGCTCATTGGACCCAAATAAAATTATCATGCAGATCCTAAGTACTTTGCCAAAACACAGATGGAGACAAACTCAAAATAAAAAACAAATAAAACTCGCGTAATATTAATAAATAACGCTTCACACTCAAAGCCCCACACAAGGATTCTGGGCGGGTGCCATGTGACACGGGCGTCATTCTCTGAACCCGTGTGGCTCGACCGAACTACTCAGGTGGTTCCAATGAAGGGGAGTTGAGAACGGCCCGGACGATTGGCCGATTCAATTTTCTCTGAGAACTGAAATCCCTCTTGAATTGTCTGCCACACACATCAATGTCAATACGATTATAAGCCCCGAGATAGACGAGAAGTTATCAGCTTTACGAGAATTGCCAAGTCGGTTGATGTCGACGTCCCCTAATAGATCTTTACGTTTAACTTGAAATGATTCGCAGCCAGAACATAGTAACGTTAGCAAAAACCCAAATCAGCGTATATTATTGCATCTTCACCTGTTTTAACCGTGTGTCATTTACATGACGTAACAAACGTTAGGCTTGTCTACGATCATATTGTTACATTCTATTTGCTACTGTACGATGCGGAATGATTTTAACTGATGGCGGTAATTTTTATAGAACGAGCATCTTATTTGCGCTGCGTTTCTTTATGACGTCATTTACATTTAAAAAGTAATAAATCTCATCTCATCCTAATCCTTGGCGGGCGTATGTACCCATCTTAATTGTAATATAGTTTTCGTTACTGACGTTAGACTATGATAATGCAGCCTAACCACTTCGCATTCCACAGATCGTCTGCTTCTACTTCCATGATTTGATAACTAACCTAACTGATACGTGCACCAAATTCACCATGGCCATACTGAGACGCAACGCTCAGACGAAAAAAACCGCTCTCAGTAAAGACTGACTGTCAGGTAAAGACCTGCACACACCTTTACACGCAGATTTGGAGGGTATTCAATCGTATATTGCACATAAATTTTATTCATTCAAAGATGTGCACATATTATGTTCCACTTACGTCGTTAGTAAGTACTAGGAATTGAAGTCGATTGTCAGTCTAGGCACGTGTCGGGCGAGCGGGCGAGCGGGCGAGCGGGGATGTCGGCAAACTGACCGCCTGCCGCTCACACCGCGCTCACTGTCCGGGCTCTGCTCCGCGCCGTCTAATATACATATTCAATTAACTACATTCAAGTGCAACATTCCGAATGCAAGCACGTTTACGGAGACGCTGAGAATGTTAACTAGAAAACCAGATTACCGTAACATATCGATAATGTTTCGAACCGAATCGGCTTCAATTTTTAGGGGCCCGTAGTAAGTTCGGAGTCTTAATAGTTTCGCCATGTGTCTTTCTATCCATCCTCGACTATTGCGGAAATAGCGTTGAAAACGTCGTTATACCCGATCTGGTAGAACAATAATTGTTTTTATTTAGAGATCCGATTACGAAATCACAAGCTTTAAGGATTTTTGTTTGTGGCTCTCCCATACCCTTGCTTATTCTATTGGTTTAAAAAGAAGGATCAACAGGTTAACGAGCAATCAAGTAACTACGGAACTCAACATTGCCCGCGGTCTGAGACGTACTTGCTAGACTTTTATTTTACTTTGTAAAGAACTGCTTACAGCGATAAATACGTATACAAGTTGTGCTCTTCTTTTGGATTCTGCCTACCCACTAATAAATGAGTATTAAATATAAAATATTCTTATTATTTGTCTGCATTATAAACCCACAAAACTTGAACTCCTCTTAGCTCTATTAAAAGTAGAGTTAACGGAGCATCGAATTAGAAAACTCGTGCCGACCTGATCGAACACTGTCTCCCGCGGCTGCTCTGTTGACTGTTGGTATCAAGCAGCCGGTCTGACGAGACACGACCGACCGCATCGATACCACTGCAAATACTTAGCTGTAACCAAGCTGTTGACCAAGCTATTCTTCATTTCCGTTAGGTTTTTCGGATATTCCAACTCGAGAAGAACTGAAATCCTGTAATATTTTAAAAATACCACGTTTCCATCGCCGCTGTATAAAAGAGAAGTAAGCCGTTGATACCATTAAGTTTCTATTCTTCCCACGTAAACATCCGCCGCCTCCCGCAGTCGGCACTCACCCTAAAATTTACCAGTAACATGTTCTTTCACGTACTTTTTGTCACGTTTCCCTAATTATCATACTAACATGTCTCGTAACTGCGTACCATTTTTTGCTCGTGTTCCCACGAAATTTTATCGGTTTTGTTTTTATACAGCTATAACACGTGTCATTTACTGTTTTTTAGTTTGCACGTGGCAGATGAGATAGTTATAAGAACTGAAACTTGTCATAGATTTTTTATTGGCTTTCGATAAAGCAAATTAAACATGTACTACAAAGCAAGATGCAATTACTATAGGAAGCCACAGTGGTACAGCCAGTGAGCTGCCAGTACGCTGACGCCCGACGATGACTACGACGGTGGTAGCGACCACGTTCTAGCATCATAACATCAGCAGACACATTGAAGCTGGTCTAGATTCCTAACGGAGTAGGAACGCAGAAGCACTACCTTTCTACAACACGTTGACATAAATTTAAAAGGATATAACTCGTACATGAAACACGACAGTTAATTAAATGAGCGAAATAACTTATTCGCTTGAAAGGCTGTAAAGGAAAGATGCCACGCTTTACAACTGTCCCGGGATAAATTACCCTTAAATAAATCAAATCTAAACCATCGGTATTAAATAAAGCAATATTAACTTCGCCCATTTATAAGCCCATATCTCGGACCGAGATGGTGCGTAATATCAAAGTAGCAAACATCTATTGATGGATAAATCGCTGGAAGATAAGAGGGTCTTAGAAATGTCTGAGACCTCTGCAAGCTTCAACACATTAATAAGCTACTATGAGATAAGGCCCACGAGGTTTTTACTTATAATTGAGGAGACCCGGAGCTTTCTTGACTTGTGGAATTCGTATGCCCCTAAAAGGCCAGAAACGAACATGGTCTATACCCGATATCACATGAGGACCACCGGCACCGAGGAGTATCAGTTCCCTTCGAAACACGGAAAAAATCTTTGTCATGGTGTTTGATCGAATGGTATGTGTGCTTAAGACTTTGTATTGAAAAACAGCCAACCCATGCTGATCGTACGTACGTACGTATTGTAAGGCTAAAATGATCGAGAAACGTCTTAGTTAAATCTGTAAAATTGGTCATCCTACACTAATGGGTACTTTTACACCCTTTTGATTTGCGCCGCAGCGACGGCCATTAGGGCATTGTGCGTAATGAATAGCCACTATAACCGAACGGACCGTATGTAAACGAGGCGCGTTCATTTATCACGCCGCCGCCGCCACCGGGACTATGAGCGCGCACCTTCCACGAACGAACAGCGCTTCGTCGTCAGTTGTTGTTAATAAAAAATTAGTCATATTGCTGGAATACCTTTTTCAATATTTTATGAGCCGGTATCCCACTTTATGTTTAGAATAACAATAAAAATAATTTACAATCTTCTACTTGATATCAGTTAACTGGATGACACACAAGTGACGGAGTCCCGACGCCGCGCCGCCAGCGGCCCGAGCACCGAGCACCGAACACATCGACACTGACAACAATGAATGAGGGCAAAAACGATCACTAATGTTTGGAGCTTTTTCAGTTTCCACGTAGCGACGGCAAAAAGCTTTAAGTAATGACTGTGTAACTTCCCTAAATCGGTTTTTGCGAGACCCCATCCATCCAGCCGGCCACGAAGCCGCGCGACACGCCGCTCCTCTCTACTTCAGTCCGAGGAGAGCACTACGAATCTCCGACTGTCGGCTAAATAATGTTGCTCGACGGATATTTTCGGTGTATAACGACGAGACTGGTCGAGCTGTTACTGTGTGTCCGCGAAAAGCTT
Organism: Lerema accius; assembly: GCA_001278395.1. NCBI lineage: Eukaryota > Metazoa > Arthropoda > Insecta > Lepidoptera > Hesperiidae > Lerema > Lerema accius. The sequence continues at coordinate 292,596 of LGAG01000022.1, forward strand.
TATAGGCCAATAGGGCCAGCAGCAACTATCCATCGGAACAAAAACCTATTTCTCAATATAATATTGCTGTCGTTCGGCAACTTTCGCTAAAAGACATAGGGAACTGCTATGACTAGTATCGCGGACGTAACTCCAATAAAAAATACGTAACTACATTGTCGCATAATATTATTTTCTTTCAAAAGCGAGGAACAAAGTATCTGTATTGGCCTCGGCTTTATTTTAACTTTGACATAGCGAGTCACATTTTACGATTTATTCCTTTTTCCTGCCGAATGTATGAAATAAAAGGATGAAGTCAAAGGGCGCCCGCACCGCCCGGACACCACTCTTTGAATGTGCATATTTTAGCGAATGTGAGATACTTGGGGACGATATTAATGTTTTCATTTGGGCTGCGATATGTAACGGCGACTCGTTTGTGGTTGAATCTAGTTTGTAAACAGCTTAAAATAACATGGAATTCATAATTTCTTTGCGAGGACTGCGGAGTCAGGATCGTTGCCGTCCTTCGGGTACGGAATCCTAAAAAACTATTCCAAGTTCACCGGAATCTAAGAATATACATGAATGGAAAGATTCAATTAAATCTAGAAATCAGTTCGTTGGTGGTTTTAATTGTGGGATCTATCAGGTTGTGATGCACAACGATAGTTTAGTGGTAAACATAAAACAGACGCTGGTGTAATCAGTATTAGAAGTTTCCCGGCGCGGCGCTATATTATATATCGTGTCGTGACGTGTCGGCGATCGTAATTCAATTTCCCCGTCACGCCAGTACAGCCGCGCTAACACGAGCAAACACTACACGCCGGCCGCTGTCTGTCAGCCGCCCGGGCGCCCTACGCGCCCGTGCCGTGTGCTACACATACTCTGTTACAACAGGGCCCAGCAGTCATTAAACTATTACCGCTGAATAACATTCACTACCAATTTTACATTCAATTTTATTTTTATCATCGTTCTTCAGCAATCGTTGTCTCGCAATGCTTGTTATCACGCCAAAGTCGCACTGTAAATAATCTTCTAAAAATTAATCTTTTTTTAAAGGATGCCGGGAGTATTTTCTTCTGGGTGTTTAACCTCCCGGCCGACACTGGCTTACTTAGACTTAAGTATTTGTCTTTTATAAATCCTATGATGTAATAATTATATTATTGTTTATATTATGTAAATATATTATTCTTTCCCCGCTTCTTCTCCTCCATGTCAAAGAACCTTACGAAGTGGGAGTAGATTAAAAAAATGACGTGCATAAGTGTATCTTTGATACCTATATGAATAAATGATTTTGAATTTGAATTTGAATTGTGTATCGAGACTTTCGGAAGGTTTATTGTAACGATGTAATTTTTTTTTTTATGTTATTCATATTATACATTTTGTTAAGTAAGCTATTGGTTCTTAAGACGAAGTAAATGCTTCCAATTGAATTATAATTTTAAGATTTGATTTTTTTTTCAATCATCAGTAACATTTATTTTGGAAATATCTATAATTTAAGATTTAGTTTTTTATTTATTTTTCTATTACCTACAACGATCACACCCGCCGTTTTAGAGATAAACAAAAAAATATATAACCCGCAACTGCAGTGCCCCCTAGTGAATTGAGACTACGTCATTTACCTAGGAGCAGTCACTGATCTATTATAAATCATTTACAGAAAGTTCAGAGATGACGGGAGTATAAATAACGCGAGTAGAAGTCATTCTGTGGGCTGACTTGTGAAGCGATCAAACCAAGATTCTACCTTGACTGTATAGTACTATTATTTCTACTTTGATTAAAATATTGTAAATCCAGTAAGAATAAGGACCTCTACGTATCTACATCACAGTTAAATTAAAACAAATATCTCTTAAATTTAAAGGCGATGAGATGAGACTAGGGAATAGCGGCTTCGTGTTAGTAGTAACTATCACCGCCGGCCGGACAGCCAGCTCCGTCGTAAATATTTACTAATGCGTAATAATTTACACGTAATACAGTCCGATGGAGATTTATTTACAGCTCCCGATCCCACCAACCGAGCCAGCTCTACAAGTACGTCTCTCACCCTCGTAGTGGCGCTGCGTCGTGTAATTGTTAAATATTTGCAGTAGTAAGCAAATATAACATGAATTTTAACACTATAATTATGCACTTTACATACATAATATACGCAAGTGATTTGTATACTTACTCGTATATCATTGTACGAATGAAGTGTTTTATTTGTTATTAAGATGTTTACAAGTCAAGATTTTACAGTTTGGAAATGTTAGACAAAGACTTCGAATACAGCCTTGAAATAAGCAATAAGGAATTTTTAATTTTAATAATAATTATAATAAATATAATATTAAATTAATAATAACGCGGGGAATACTTACGAAATAAGAAATCCAAACGTAAATTAAACTCCATCGGCAGTATCATAGCGGTGTGACACGACACTATACGACTCGACACCACACCACACTCGCGCGCTGCGGCCGACTGCCTCCAACATTTACTTTACACTACTAAGATAGATCGAATTAGAGAAATTAATAGATTAAAGATAGTAAACATACTTTAGATACATTCCTAGACTAACTGAACAAAAATACTTACAGCACGGTTTTGAGCGGCAGGCATTTTTGTAAGAGTTTGCTGTTTGTGCATTCAAAAATCTTGTGTAGTTACGCCTGAAAATAATTTTGCGTTTTTCATATTATTTTTCTGATACAAAAAAAATATTATTTGTAGCGACGGTCGCAGTGCCACATCCGAGTCTTTCGTACCTCGTCCAATTTGTTTCAGTCGTTTCGAATCGCAATACTGTGAGCGCTTTTATTCCTGCATTTACGATCTGTTCCGAAGTCGTTTGATCGCAGCCATCGCGCGTGTGTAATGTGATAGTGTCTGTTCAAACATAAAACTTGGCTCCGCTCTCAAAGCCGATACAATATTTTTTGATCTCGCTCTGGAATACGTTCTCACCCTCGCCAGATATAACTGTTTTGATTGTAATGAAGTGTTGCAGTTGTCGAGTCTCTGACGGTGACGCCGAATATATTGTGTTTGCGTCGTAGCTTTCTCAGGAGCTCCTTTTTTCTCACTCATTCTTTTGGCAATTACCACAAAATGTATGCCACTTACAAGTAACTCGTAGGTGACAGTATTATTTACAATGTAGTAGTATTTCTTTCAACCAAAATGATGCTACAACGACGACAATACATCATTATTATTCCGTTGCTGTTATCATCAAGTAGGTCCTGTAAGTCGGTTACGACGTGAAGTATTCATGTAACACGTTAACTGCACGATGTTACGTATGAAATATTTAGTAAGAAATTTGTCAGCTCCGAGTCGTCGAGCGCCGCAGTCACTGCGAGTGTCGAAGACACCCCCCTCTCCTTCCGTGCGTCCCTCCCCCTCTGGTCTGACGTGAAGAGCTCGCGCCATCATTTATGTCTCTCTTGTGCTGGACACACGGCCGACTACATAGCCTGTAGCGTCATTTAAAGTCTAGGAAAGACCAGACGACATGAGTTTACATATTAGACTGGCCATAGTCGGCGCTGGCGGCCGCAGCAGTGTCGTGCGGTCCGACCGCCGTACGGCAGCTTGAAGCAGCTGGCCCACGCTGCTACCAGCGTGGCTTCAAGCGATCTGTGCATGACCACTATGCGAGTTGATTACAAACATCCAATCTTTCTATTACACATAACATTACATGCGGCTCGAGTAGTTCATGAGCGTACGCGGCGGCGGCGCTAGGGGGCGCGGCGGCCGTGAGTCCGGTGTCGAGCTCGTGTGACTAATGGCTCAGAAAACTACACAGTTAGTTTTGTTTTCGGCCCACTTGTCTTTGTTTCCCAGTTTTTTCTATTAAAATAGTTTCCTGCGCGGTCCGCGGCGCTTACGGGGTTCGAGTTTAATTTAGTTTGCACGTAACACGCTGATGGCTTAAGTGAGTTATGAAGATAGTTTGATGAAAACCGCCTGCAACATTAAGGAAATTTTGCACAGTTTGCGCTCGAAAGAATCCTTAAGGATGTAGAACAAAAACATTCAATGTTATAGTTCATCTTACTTAGCAAGAATTTAGGCCTTTCATGCGATTAGATTGAATGTATGGCGTCCACAACGCCTAATTAGATAATTATTATAATTATAAATAATGTTATCGTGATAAACGTTACTGAGTTAACGAAATATAGGTAGATACTAATGATTGGGATTACGGCGCTGCAGACTTTAGAATGCGAGAGACAATCAGCACCTTATATCTATTCAGTCGATTAGAGAAATTTGTGAAAGTAAACTTCAAAGGTTCGTGTAATTCAAATGCATTATACAGTCGCCGCGCTACGCCTCCGCGCTACGCCTCCGCGCTACGCCGCCGCGCTACGCCGCCGCGCCGAGGCCGGCGGTCCACAGCGAGGCACAAACAACGCAAGTCGAGTTAGCGGAATAGAATACCGAGGCTCCGCCGGCTTTAAGGAAACCTCGCACATGAATACCAAATCCTTTATTGCTAGTCGACAGGGAGACCGGCTCCCGTGCAGATACACTGACGCTTACTATCGGAAATACAAGGACGACGCCCGCGGGCGGCCCGCGCGTTGCGACTGTCGGCGCAGCTGGCGACACACCACGCGCATTGGGTACCTACACTATCCCGTAGAAAAACAAATCTTTAGCTAACTAACTACACGATCTTTCACGTTATAAACAAGTTTAAAATTAAAAGACTTTTTTAAACCATGCTATTATTAGTTGTTAATAAAGAAAATAACTAAAAGGTTAAAAACTTATCTGCCGTCTATTACATCCGAACGGGTATGCAAAAAAAAACAAACCTGAAGGTAGACCCACTAACTATCGTCCATACCTCAATGAATGTACAAAATTTCAAGTCCCTACTGTTAACCGTTGAGAAGTTCAATTGTCTGGAGCCAAGCCTGGTAACAGTATCATGAAGTGCTTATTATAAACAGGCATTGTCATCGGGACTGAACCAATGTGTAAAATTTTGGCTTAATTGGACACCGAGAAGTGGGTGTAATTTAGCTTGCAAAATTTGATTACAAACACCAGGTGAAAGTAAATAAAAGCTTGTCCTCGTAATATAGTCATTATCTCGTACACAAGCAGTTTCTAGTGAAACATACATGTCTGTCAGACGCTACGCTACGAATATTTTTTGTCACATAAACATAACATTGAACGAGGAAAATAAAATATTTTGGTAAGCTAAATTCGGATCATTCTAAAAGGTTTTTAAGCCAGGATCAGCAAGTCAGAGAGCGCGATGGTCTCGTGCGGTTCATCAGCTTGCGGTCGCCGCCCGGGAGTGGCGCGGCGGCGGTGCGGC
>LGAG01000024.1:0-14917 GCA_001278395.1 Lerema accius
CTGTGAGAGGAGACCCGAGCCCAGCAGTGGGACAGTTATGGGTTGCAATGATGAAGCCATTATAATAATGCAGTTTTTATCTTATATTAACAGGAAAACTAGTTCTTAAAATTCCATGGAAAAATCTCTATGGAGCGTCAGTTGAAGCATCTATAGACAGGCTATTTCTGATTGTTAACCCTACTGCTGAAGTCAAATATGACCCTGAGAAGGAAGAAAAAATGGCCCTGGCGTCCAAACAGGCAGAGCTTGCTAGGGTTGAAGAAGCAAAGAAAAAGGAAGCTGAAAAAGGTATAAAGAGTTTTTAGTTACTGTCTTAGTTATGATCTTTGAAACTTTTTGAACTTCTTTTGGGTGTTATATGACATGCCATGGTTCATGGGAGGTAGTGAGAGGTAATTAGAGTTTAAACTATGAGAAACAAAGTGTGAGGAAGTATATTCTATGCGATTTATGTAGGTCTAATAATGTAGGAGGGTCGCGGGTAGAAAAACTTGAAGGCGCTAAATGTGTTGTTTTTTTATATTGCAAATATTAAATCGACATTTTCCAGATCAAAAGAAGCTAGATGAAACCTTCGTAGAGAAGTTAGTAACACAGATTATAAAGAATGTTCAACTGAAGATCACAGACATACACATTCGGTATGAGGACAGCATAACCAACCCTAAGGAACCATTCTCATTCGGCATAACTCTTCATAACCTATCGGTGCATACCACTGATGAAAACTGGAAACAAACTGTCATACATGAGGCTGTTACCAAGATTTTCAAAGTAAGCATCTTTGTTTAAATCTTTTGAAGAGTCTTTAGTTATCCAAGGTTGAGATTATGTTATTGCTATTAGCTAAAATGTTCACAATTATATTTATGATTAAGGCAATTCTTTAAGGTCATAAAATTAAATTCTTTCGTTATTTGCAAATATATAATTTACGTATTTTATGTATTTATACGTATTTTATATCAATATTAAAATGCGTTGTGTCTAACAAATTATCAGAATAATTCAATGAGTGATTATTAAAATGTGTTCAACAGATTCTAAACCTAGAAGGTTTAGCAATATACTGGAATCCTGCTACGGAGCTATATTCGAAAAACACAGCCACAGCACATACCAAGCTTCAAAATGAAATTGCAACTAAATCTTCTCAGCCTTCATATTATCTGTATGGTAAGTTTACTGTAGGTTTTGTTATTTCATAGTGTATTTTTTAGGGTTTGATGTTTTGTGCAATATCCTGGCTAATTAAAGGTTGCGTTATCAGTAACTGTTTCATAACTCTGATGTGCCGAGGTCAAGGAATGACCTTCTTTAATTAAAACTGTATCGGTAGCGAGTAACGGAACTGACCTATTAAATTTGTTGTCATAAATGTGTTTTTTATTAAGTAAACTAATTATGACTTAGTTTGAAAGCAAAATTGAACTATGGTTTATTATTAATTTTACTTTTAAACAATAATAAAATAGTATAACTTATTATTAACACTGAAATAACTAAAATAATTTTCAGTGTTGGGCCCAATAAACGCTACAGCGAAATTAAAGTTAAATCCTAAGCCAGAAGGTGATACTCCAAAGTTCAGTATACCGAAAGTTATTCTGAGCCTTCATATGGAGCAGTTGTCCGTCAGTTTGAATAAGACACAGTACCAGGATATGATGTTGTTAGCCGACTCTATGGACAGAATGAGTAAAGGGGCTCCGTACAGGTTTGTAAATATTTGCTACGGACTCTCACTGGTAGCATTCGCCTGTAGATAGGTCATAATACTATCTGTGACCATCGGATTATTGAATCAACTTTATATGACATGTAAGACTACAAGTGAATGATTTCAGTGAGGGAGCACCTAAATAACATTGATTACTTTAGTTACTATGACACATTGGCTATTCCACTTCTGAATTTACATAGGCTACCCCATTTCTGACTTTGGTCTTTACTTACGATGGCAGATAGAGACTAAAGTCTGGACTTTATACTAAAACTAGTAATAGGTGCATTTAAAAGGTGAAAAGCACAATATAATTTAGGTACATAAAATTGCAATTTTCCTGTACCTACTTTGATAAGTTTACACATGTTTTGCGTTTTTATGATTATCATGTTATTGTGTAAATTAATTTGCTGTGTTTTTGATAAGGGCCTAAATAATTATGTACCTATATGAACAAGCATTAAGCCCGCCATTTGTACTATGTGCAAATTTCATAAATAAATAAATGAATTTCTTTTGAAGGTTGAAATTGGTTTCTCACTTGTTTATCCACATATTTTCCTACAGTTTTTTCGAAAGTGTCTAATAAAAATAATACATTACAGAAAATACCGTCCGGATTTAAAAACCTACAAGGGTCATTATAAGGCATGGTGGCGTTTCGCCTATAGATGTATTCTAGAAGAGGAAGTCTTACGTCGCCGTAGAAATTGGAACTGGACTCATATGTTAGAGCATCGTCAACTATGCAAGGACTATGCCGCGGCGTATCAAGTCAAGCTAAGCAATAAGGGAAAACTGCCTTATGACCAGCAATGTGTTCTCGATAAAGCAGAGAAATCATTAGATCTGTTCAACTTAGTCGTTATTAGGCAACGGATTGAGTTGGAGGTAAGTTTTTATTTTTTGTACATTACGTATACCATGGGTCGTAATTACCCACAATTTCGAGTACAATCTTACTTACTATCCTTGTAGGGAAATGTAATAAGGTATGACGCTAGGGCTCTCCTTATGAAGGTCACTAGCTTTATTTAACCGATTTAATTCTAACCACACTTATGCATATTGGTAGAGTATTTTCCTTCCTTTCCTTCCTGGCTAGATGCTATCGTCCTCAAATGGATCTTGAAATATAAATGACGTTCTGCTTACTTCGCCTGTTTATCTAAAAATTGTTATATTTTTTAGTTTTTTAATGATCTTCTTTGCCATATGTAAAATCGTAAATAACTACTGCTAACGTAAACACCAACGAGACTCCCCCGCCTCTGATCTTATCAAAAATAAGCAAAAGAAAGACTCCCCCATTCCCCTATAGTGCTTACGTAACATTTAAACGGCTTCTTATTAGAAATTACGACAATAGATGTCTAGTAATTTTTGTGATAAGAATAAAGAATTTTGAATAAAGAATTTAGATTTTTTTTGAGTAACTATGACGTCGTTGGGTTTGATATAATCAGTTTCTGTTCCTATTGTAATTCCTAGGTGGAACGTCTCGGCAAGTTGGAGGCGGAAGCGAAGAAATCCCGTGGTTGGTTCAGCGGCTGGTGGTACGGATCAGGCTCCAAAGATGATGAGTTAACTGAAGGAGTTGCTATAAGTAAGAATTATACTATAAAAGATAAGAATTTAAAAACTGCAATTACTAAGTTGCCAATTCGATATGTACTGGCGTAGGTACTAATAAATAACATGTAAAATTTCCTAACTTTGTTTTGTATTAACCTTTATGTGAAAATAGAATGTGTAATTAATATGAAAAACAATGGATTTTTTTACGAGTTTAATATGATTAAGTTACAAACAAAAATAAAGACTTGACAATAATCCTAATATTTCAAGGATTTCTCCATACATAATATATTATGACTTTTAGCTACAAATCTTTGGTCTTAAATTTTTATACTACTGTAATACCTAACAAACTAATATAACAATAGACTACAAGTAATAATAACAATAATTGTCAATAATTCCTTCAGTGAAGAAGTTTGAGAAGGCAATGACCCCTGAAGAAAAAGCGAAATTGTTCCGAGCGATCGACTACCAGGAGAACTCTGCCCCGCTACATCTGCCCACTGAGTACGTCGCTATAGAAAGCGCCTTCCGACTTGACAAGCTGCAGGTTACTGAATGATTTGATTTGATTTGACTTAATCAGTAGACAAATAATTTGATTTGATTCATTTAGTGGAGAAATAATCTGATTTGATTTAATCAGTGCTTGACAATTTAATCAATGGATAAATAATTTAATTTGATACAATTATTGATTCATAATTGATTTCATTTTATCAATTGCTAGTAGGAAAAGTTATCAATTTCATCATTATGAATTGTTTTCCAAAATCAATCAGAACAAAACAAATAATTATTATTAACTTTATATAATAATAATAATTGTAATCTTCATTATTAACTTTATTTCAGGTATCAGTGAATGATGTCAGCGAAGTGTTACTGGCGTGCGTTGAATTCGTCGAAGTGGATATGAAGCAAAGGCCAAGTGCTAATGCTTTGAGGTACTAGCTAAGTTGTCATTATCTGGGGGTGTTCTGGGTTCGATTTTCATAGGGGTAGAAATTTGAATGAGGAGTTTTAATTTCTTTTTTCGGTCTGTGTGTGTGATTTTGTCCTTTGTGTTTAATTTTCAAAAATAATTTGTAACACAAATTCCAAACAAAATTTAGCTTTTTGCACTTCTTAGTTTAAACTTTAACATCTCAATTCTGAAATTTGTAGTTCCATTATTCAAAACAGGGATCCAAACTTAAGCTGTTCATGTATTAATATCGGGAATTACGTACATTATTTTTAAATAGGATTCCAAATTCTAAACCTCCACTTAAATATATTTTTTTTATTTACCTTTCAGAGTGGATGTACAAATGAAGGCTTTTACGGTATCGGGTGTCACACAAGAAGACTTCGTACCTCAGCTGGTCACATCAAAGGAAGTTACTAAGGATGTCAATCTGCTTAACGTTGTATTCGAGACCAATCCTTTAGGTAAGAATTATTTTAAATATTTTATTGTAGTGTATTTTATTGTTGTCTGTGTATTCCTATAACTTATGTAAAATGAAACTGAATCTTTGCATAATTATTAGAGACACCATTACATTTTTATTTAGTGGTGTGTACTGGGCTTGAACTTTGGAACTCCTGTTTGAAGGACCAATGTTTAAACAGCTAAGCTATCAATGCTTCTCATGAACAACTTGGTCATTGTAATGTCTTATTTTTGTGCATACAGAGAAACCTAGTATGAGGGTATATGTAACCAAACTATTATACATTATTTCAGATGGCACTTGCGATCAAAGAGTAAAGGTGCTAGCTCGACCACTGCAGATCGTGTACGACGCGCAAACTGTCATAGAGATTGTCAACGTGTTCAAACCGCCCACCGAGTCTACAGCGCTTACTACGTAAGAATTTTAATATAATAATAATCAATTTTATTCGCAACTAAGTACATGTTTAGTTCATACTGTAGTCCAATCTTATCATTGAAATTCGTCGCCTTAATATTGTTATTAAATAACTTGTATTTCAACCCAAAATTTTATTGTAAAATAATTGTAATAATAAAATCTGTAAGTACAGACATATTAGTGAACCTATAGATAAAATTCAGGTGCACTAGGTACATAATGTTTCTTATTTTCTGATAGAATAGAACTAAACCATAAATTATTATACCTCAGCTATTCACATGGACATCCGAAATTTTGTTATAGCAAAGTCAATGTAAAGAAGTCGATGTAAAGTAAATGTAAAATAAATATAGGCTTACTATGGGGCTCTTTGATGTTAATTCCGTTACATTTTAATTTGAATACAATTTTTTATTGTTTTTTTTTAGTTTACAAGCTGCAGCAGAGAACAAGCTATCGGATCTGAAGGAGAAGTCAGCGCTGGGCATGCAGTATGCTGTACACCACCACACATTCATCGACCTCGATATAGACATCGCCGCCTCCTACATTATAGTGCCGCAGTCTGGGAAATATAAAGGGTGAGAACAAAAAATATGACACATATATACATATATATATAAGACATAAATATATATACAGGGTAGAAACTTTGAGTAGGGCAGTGAGGTGAAGTACCTTATCCGTAGCAGCTACAAGAAAATGGTCTTAGTCGAATCCTATTGACGTCTTAATACAGCCAAACATTTTGATAATGTTGATCCATATCGGAGCACCGTTGCCAAATAGGGGTAGATAAAAACACTATCATTTATACCTGTATAAATAACCTGTATAAAAAACACTTTGTTATTGATACTTGTATAAAAAACACTATCATTGTTACATGTACAAATAACCTGGCTATACCTGTACATAAATACCTGTATAATAAGATGATTGAAGTTAAATTTGAATTGTAAAACATTCTTATATGTTTCATAGGGAAGAGTCGTGTGTGGTGGTGAAGTTGGGTGCTATTAGCGTCAAGTCCGAGCCGCGCTCGTCGGCGCTGGACGTGCACAAGTTGTACAAGGAAGGCCGCGCCGACGAAGACATCATGAGAGTGATCACTGAACACAGCTATGATAAGATGGCGCTCAAACTCACTGAGATGCAGGTGATTTGATATTAATTATACAGGGTGTTTCTAGGAGCACATAAACGTCTTGGCAGTGTATATAAATAATGAGTAATTGTTCTATATTAGTAGTTCAAAAGTCAGTTAACGGTAATTTTTACTATCCGACTGCTTCATAAAGAGGGTAATTTTCGAGTCTTCAACACACGGCAGCCGCTATTGTAAGAATGACAGGCTATAATGTATTACTAATTGTAATATATGCAAAAAAAAAAAAAATTTAAAAGAAACAAAAAGGTTGACATTATTTTTTTTATTTTTATTTATTTACTTATTTAGAAAAATAGGTAATGTAAAACCTAAATATGCATTTAAATAAAAAAAAAAATATAATTCTTATATAGTAATCGGCTGCATATAACATTTAACAAATAAGCATTTGTACATGTGGCGATTACAAGTATTCCTATCCAGAAACTTGGATCTTGAGGACGTCCTATCTCTAACTCCAGATAGTAGTAGCGTCTTCGACCGAGGACTGGCAGTCGGCGATAGCGTCGAGCGAGGCCACGCCCCTCCACTTGCTGCAGCCGACCACGCTACTGATACAGATACACAAGTGCCTCATCACCGATGACCCCAGGATGCCCAAGGTCAAAGTTAGGGGGGAACTGCAGAAGATAGCCGTTAGCATCTCTGAGGATAGGTAATAATAATCTTATATATTCTTGTATGTCATGTAAAGAGGCCCATAACATAAATAGATACCTTATAGACTAACATGTATATCAATATTATAACTAGAAGACCAGGCAGACGTTGTTCTGTCGTATATATTGTTTTCCACGTCAACTGCTTCTGACTGTTACTTATCATGTAGCTTTATTAAATGCTCATCATCAGCATATCAATATTTATAATATTTTCACTGATCTTTCCGTTATAATTATGGTATAAGTATTTTTTATTCTATCTTTTTGAATCTTTCTCTCTGTGAGGTCTCATAGAAAAAACTTATTTTTATTGAATGAGCGTAGATTGTATCTATATATTGGAGTGGCCAATATTAGTATGTAGCAGTTTACATATTTAACTATCATCAATATTTTTTTTTACAGATTATTGACTTTGTGCGAAATATTAGTGAGCATGCCTCTCCCTCGATCTGAAGAAGCGATGCAGTTAAAGGTATGCATTTAATTTTACCATCCTACTCGTTACTAAATTGTAAATGTGAAAGTTTGTAAAGATATTTGGATGTTTGAGTTTACTTCATGCACTAAATGTTCATGAAGAACACATGAGATTTGGCACACGCATAAATCATTTCCAAGATTAGAACATAGGATAGATTTTATCGCGATAGTATGTTACCCTGGGATAATGTGAAGATTTCATATAAAAACTGTGTTTAAATCATCAACGATTGAACGGATGTGACTTAAACTAAGCTATATATTCACTTGGGATAAATTCAATAGCTTCTTAAAACCACTTTCTCGCAGGCAAAGCCGCGGGCGTGTACAATTAGAATACAAATACGTAGTGAATTTTCATATGCAAATTACGCATTATTTTCTTTTCTTAAAATTGGAATTAATTTTCCATCTAAAGATATATTGCTACCAAGCAGCGTACCTAGTAACGGGTCGTGTAATCGACGTCCATGTGTCGGCGCAAGAAGTCGGCGCAGCGGGCGCGGGTAGCGATCGACGTGATGCAGTCAAAGTTAATAAACTCGCTTTGTTTGTAGAGAAATCGTTTGTTCATTAATATAGAGTAAAGCTACACTTATATATGTGTTGGTAATACATATATGTATAGTTAGGTTTTAATACGTCAAGTAGAAAATATACAGGGCTTTAGAAATGTTTTTTAATTATTCGTCTGTAATTAATTAAGGTACAATTGTTATCGTAAAAATATTAGAATATAATAATATACGATACTGACTCACTGTGACTGATGATAGTAGTGTTATATAATATCAATTTTATTTTCTGTTATATCACTATAACTGTAAATGTATAACTTAATATAATGGAGTCATAAATGTATAGTATTAGTTAATGAAAAGGGGTCATAAAATATGTAACGGTTAGATATCCACCATAAGTTGAAATTCGTTCAATGTATATTGTACTGTTGGTAAGAAAACATATGACATATATTTTTAAAAGAAATATGAAGTTGCCCAAACATTATAATAACATAGCCCAATATTCACTATCATTGACAGTCATATCACGTCATATTTATTCAATGAGATTCAACAGCTAATTGACAAGTTTGATTTAAAAATAATTTTACTTAAAGCGAAGCCAAAACTGAATTCTTACTTTATTACTAAAGCAATTTAATGATGATATTACTAAAGTTATATGAATATCAATGTTTGATTATTTGTATTTGTTTATGTATAACAGGCAAGCGACTCGAAGGCATCCAGTTTATCACTTCTAAAGTACCTGGACCCCAGTGAGAAACAGAAGAGGGACACGGCGCGCTCCAAACAGCGGCGCAGTGAGGAGCACACCGTGCAACTCACTGAAGTTGAAGCGTTCTTCATTATGAAAGGTGAGGAGATATCTATTATACAATAAAAATTAAGTTAAAAAACTAAAACCCGACTACGGAAAAAAACACGCACTGAAAATTATAAAACAAGGAAATTTTCTCATTTCAAAACTTTACTATAAATAAACTACACTGTATTTATCGTCTTTTAATTAAAGAACTTACATAGTTTTCATAATATTTTATTGTTATTAAAATACATTCAAAATGATGTTTATGGGACACAATATTTATATCTACTCTCTTCATAACCATTGTGATGTTAAGAGGATATCCGTGGTCGTATGCCAAATATTTCAGAAAAAAAATTGAATAAAAATTGGTAATGAAAATTTACTTGACCAAATTTGATGAGAATGATGTTAAATGACAGACTTTAATGACCTTTAAGTAGAGTAAAAATTTGGTGAATGTAGCCCGTTAGGTCTGGTTGTTATAGAAGATATGGAGTTGTGAATTTTTTATATTTATCCAGTTTATGTGAGCAAATCCGCAAGTAAAAGTATACAATTTATATATTTTTAAAATGTGCCAATTATGCTCTTTAATTTGATACTAAGCACGGTATAATCAGAAATACTTTATTTTTTTATTCACGACTTTTTGGCTTCCAGAAGGCGCCATATGCAATTTTATAGAATTTTATGTAGCCTATAACCAGCGGAATAACGAGACGCTTCTAATGATACCCCACTTATCAAATTGTAACCAGTAGTTCGGGGAGTTAGGTGGGAACAGATGAACATTCATACATACATACATACATACATACATACCCACATACATACCGGTCAAAATCATAACCCTCCTTTTTCCTTCGCCGTAGTCGGGTAAAAACAATGTTCGTGTATTTATCACTAAACTCCTCCTAAACGGCTGGAGTAATTTAAATAAAAAAGTTGTGAGGTATATTAGAGAGACCGGTATCGTCTAACGAGAGTTTAGGAACTTTTTAGTCTAATGATGTAATTTTTTTTTCTCCTTATTTTTTATATTGTCATTTATATGACAAATTTTTGAAATTCGTTAAGTGAGCTATTTGTTCCTAAGACGAAATAAATGATTTGAATTTGACCAAGTATGGTTTCGAGTTACAACTGGACCTGGCAGATGGTACTATTGTCGAGGTACTTCAAAGGACCGGCCAAACTATTACAGTTATCGAAACGCCGACATAGCAAAAGTTGTCGGATATGATGAGCATCTACTAAGAATACATAAAAAAGCTGTTTTTTATCTGGCTTTTAATTGGCTTGATGCATTTTACCATGTAAAGTCAAGTTTGTCGAATGTACGTTTCATCGCGATGGACGTATTTTTTCTCAATAATTATTATCAGTTTTATATTGATGATTGCCAGTGTATTTGTAATTTATAAGTAGAGATGTCAATTAATCGAAGTATAACAGTCACATTTTTTAACAGAACTAATCCTCAGCGTGAATCGAAAGACGATGGATCCGAAGACGGGCTACGATAAGTTCTTAGTGTTTTCTCTCAATCAGCTAGAGCTGACTGCGACTCAGAAGACATTTACTTTAGAAGCGATAGTACGTCTCGGCTGGGTCAGTATGCAGCATCACAGGATCGCGAAGAAAGTCATCAATATGATAGAAACACCGGACGTGTCTGACAGTATAGCGGAGAGTGGGAGCGCAAGCGTCACTGATGTACTCCTCAAACCAGAATCTGAGGAGACGAATTTGAACAGCCAGTATTTGTTTACTGTCACTTACTGCAATGTAAGTCTTTTACCGTTACTTCCTATTAACTATGTTACTATAAGGTAAGGTGGGGTAAGACTAACACACGGGGCAAGACTAACTCTGTCTATTATCTCGATATGCACTTGAAGAAACGACATGTGTGTGTTTTAGCCAAGAACATTTACGTTTGTTCTATCTTACAGACTGGAAGAATTTCGTATTTAAGCTATACGTATCGAGATAAAAGGCAGTGTTAGTCTTGCCCCGTGTGTTAATCTTACCCCACCTTACCTCATAATTAAATCTAATCATAGAAAAACGATTCCTATTTCATGTTACGTATGACTAGATTCAAGCAATGCTATGCGTTAAAAAATAAATCTTTCGGAATGCTTTCGGTTCGCTGTCTGTTTGTTAAGGGCTGGAGCGAGAGAGTGCCATATGAGAGAAAGGGTAGGCAATACGTAGTCGTTACGTAGCGTTTTTACGTAACAACAATCTTAGGTAATTGTATTGCCTATTATTAAATTTACACAATATTATGTAACAATTGGGACAGAGCGCAGTGTTGTATTGTGTAATGTTACATAATATGACAAACGGGAGGTTCCTCTCAAAATCGTTAAACGTGTGACGTAATATATATTTACCCCTCATTAAAGTCAATAACACAATTTGTATTATTTTATTTTGTCTTCTATATTCCACAGGTTGATAAAAAATGTCCAGAATTCAGAAGTCATTACGGCTCGGTCGAACAACTGATTGAGTTGCATTTCACTACGCTGGAAGTGTTATTGCATTTGGAAGGGCTGCAAGAGATTTTGGTTATTGTTAATGAATATCAGGTAAGTTTTACTTTTAAACTCGTTGCTCTTTCGTAGTAAATACTTGGTAGTCAGATGGAGTATATCCAGCCTTTGCATAACTCTTGTCGGTCCTAAGAGTCCAGTTTATATGGACGCCTAGCATAGGCAGTTTTATATACGTAGTTATCACAATGATCTAACGATTTAAATCTTTAGTATTAAATTATATATTTTGACAGACGCGTCTGCACGCCATACAGAGCTCAGTAGACAGATACGCGAACGCCGGGCCTTTAGAAACTATTGTTGAAGACGAAGAGCTATGCGTCGCTAAGTCTAAAGGTAAAACACATATAACATTAGATATTTACAATTTAAACTAATAATGTTCACACACATGCCAACTGTTCAGGTTATCTGACGCGTGCTCTAGTGCAATGAGTGCTAATTTAAAATAAATCGCGGGCGCGATGGTGAATTAAGGCGAACCACGTTAATTCGGTCAATGTCCAAACATTTTACTATAGACTTATCACAAATCATTACATCGGCAGAATTTGCGTGGTTCACCTTAAGTCACCGCGCCCGCGTCTCAGTGTGAATAAGCTTTGTGTGTTTGACATGTCCATAATTTCAGTGAGCGTCACAAAACCGTCACGTCGTAAGCAAGTGGAGAGTATCCAATTGAAAGTGAACGCTAAGATCGGGGCCGTAGCGATCTGTTTCGCGACGGACGCGCGGCCGCTGTCGGCGGTGCGGCTGCAGGGCGCGGCGGCCGGGCTTGTCCTGAAAGCCTCCTACACGCAACTCGACTGTGCCATCGCCTCCATCAAAGTCGAGGATCTTAACCCCGTCACTGTGCATAAGGAGGTATGTATGACTGCGATTGCTGGCTCACGATTATTGTCGTACTAAACTCGCAATGTAAGTTATCTTGTAAATTTTTTCGTTTTTATAAAATGTAACGGAAGCTAGTTTTTTCCGACCGACCCTAGCTTACTTAGGCTTAAGAATGTATTAAAGTATAGTAAAGCCGATTGTATGATATGAGGCCTACTCGCAACTTGATTATGTCATCAGTTCCATTTAAAGCGGTAGGTGGTGTTGTTGTCCGTTAAAAAGATTATAAGAGATAAGCGACATATGAATTCCCTTATTTTCTTTTAATACATATAATTCGGCATTTATTTCGGCTTTTCTATATTACCTCTTCACACTGTATTTACTTTTACTTCATATATAAAATTTACGTTTAAATATTTTGTGTACAGATTTTGAAAGTCATCGGCGGTGAAGTGATGAACGTACAAATAGTGATGTACAACTTGGATCAGTACCCGAGTGTGAGCGATGTTAACATGTCTATCGACGCACAGATCAACTGTATGAGAATTGTGTTCCTCAACTGGTTCGTCACTTCTATGTTGGTGAGTATGAAAGCTTATGTACGAAAACATATATTATTTCCGTATTGCGTAAATGTTTACTTGTAAAATTCGACGTTTCTCCCGGTAACTAAATTACTATGATCCGTACAGATTACAAAGTTTCGAAACGACGTGACACAATCTCTCTATCTTAATTACGATTAACGCTATTAAGTCTATATCAGCCATTTAAATCTCCAGGAGTTTCTAAACAACTTCCAAACGGCGCAACAAGCGATCATAGAGGCGTCGTCGCAAGCGGCGGACGCGGCGCGCGCCAACGTACAGAATGCGTACCAGAACTCTACCAAGCTATCGTTGAAAGTCCGACTCGCGGCGCCTATCATCATAGTCCCGGAGAACTCTACGAGTTTGAACGCTATGCTCATCGATCTCGGACGAATGAACTTGAATAATAAGTTCGTCGACCTGCCTGTTACTGTAAGTGCCTTTACTTCATAGGTAATGTTGTTATTTATTTTCAATAGAAGTGTGATAGTTGAATTTCTAGTGTGCAAGAAGGATTATGTTTGTCGATTTTATGTTTGTATGTATACTCGTATGCCCACTTCTTTGATACGCTCTAGAAGTCTAGAGCTTAATGGCTAAACAGATTTTAACTTATAGTGTATATTGGATTCGTCTTGATTGTAAAAGTGACATAGTCTATAATTTTTTTAATATGCCCTCTTCAGCAGTCGATTTTTTTCTGTTAATAATTACCAAGCATGTACCATCTCGTTTAACCACAGAACGTCAGCAACAAGGTGACAGTAGACGAGCTGACGTTAGAGCTAGAAGACATGAAGGTGTCATGCGTCATGTTAAAGAAGCACTCACACGAGCTGTCGCACGAGCGCAGCTTGCTCCGCCCCACTAGCTTCAAGCTGTTCGTCAAACGAAGCCTGTCCTCCTGGTACGATACTTTACCAGACCTCGATATATTCGGACGGATGAAGACTATTGGTGTGAGTTATAGCTTTTTTTTAATTTTTTTTTTACAAAAACAAATAAACATTTTTAAACATAGCATAAAGAAGTGAAGTTTATAATTATTAATTGCGATTTATTTTTTACTAACATTCCTTGTTTTTATTGTCAAATACATATGTATGTAAGTTGTTTCTCTTTGTTTAAATACACTCTTACAAACGGGCGCCGAAATTCGTGTCGGGCCATTGTATCTATGTGTGCGTTGTTCCAACGCGCTCACTATGAAATTTAGTTACTCAACTTTGTGGCTATAGTCTATTATAAATTTAAAATTCCAGATTACAGTAGGCCACAGTGACTACAAGAGTATTATGAAAATATTGAACCAAAATTTGCAAGAAGGTCAAGAGAAGGTCGATGAAGCCAAACCTGTGCCCGTGCCCAAATCTAGCTCGAAAGTGGTGTCGAAGAGTCAGTCGAATAAATTTCAAAATAAGTCGACGGTGGCGGTCGTCACGCCCTCGAAGGAGAAAAAGCAACCTCGAACTACCATTAAGTTCTCCTTCACCATGGACAGCTTTGTCATTAATTTGATGAATACTGTACCTGTAAGTATCATCAGCTTTTTGCCCTACGAACATTTTTTCTTACCAATATCAAGGCAATTTGTACGCATTAGTTATATGGGACTATACACACAATTAATAATAAAAATTATGATTTTGTAACATTATACACCGTAACTATAACGTGAGCGCTAGTAAGGGTTGCTAAACTGTGAATAATGATAACTTAAATTTAATTCTAAACTTTAGACATTTATGTAATGGCTCTTGCACCATGCACTACATTTTGTACGACACGTTGTCTACGGGTTCACAGCGCGTCTATGTAGATAGTGAGGCCTTATCCAGAAGAAGCAAATTCGTCGCGAAACTAAATACGTGCCTAAATCGTGTGCATTACGCCTGATGCTCGAATAACGTATATTTTGAATTTGCACTATGCTTGTAGACAAAGTCTAACTATATTTGGCAACATAAACGCAAATGGAACCCGCTGAGAAAGTACGTTTGTTTAACGTCTTATACAGCTTCTGAGGTTGGGTGCAAACGTTCAGAATTCGCGTCAGGAATTCACATCCAAAATTGACAGTTCCGGACGTTCGTG
>LGAG01000024.1:15580-26351 GCA_001278395.1 Lerema accius
TATACATCCGAAATTGACAGTTCCGGATGTTAGTACCCAGCCTATACATTGTTTGTTTGATTAATTAATTTTTATATTAATTCAGTCGCAAGATACATCGTACGTGAACGACGTGGAGTTAGCGTGTTTCTGTCTCACGCTGTTGTCGGTGAAAGGCCGCATGTTCTCTGACAACTCTATGCATACGTCGGTACTGCTCGTCGACTGTACGTTGGACGATACCCGACCCGGCAGGGGAGCTAAGATTACCAGGTATATTATATTTTGATATATTAATAGTATTTATATTGATATTGTGGTCAAATTCGAATCATTTATTTCGTTTTAGGAACTAATTGGTTACTTAATAAACGTGAAAATTTACAATATAAATAACATAAAAAAAAATATTGATTTTAATATTGTGGTCAAATTCTAATCATTTATTTCGTCTTACGAACTAATAGTTAACTTAACGAACGTCATGTATCGAATTTTCTTTCATTTTGATACGTGCAAGGGAACGCAGGTGTCTCTCGTTGGCATGAGATGAATTTCTTATATAAAATGTATGGAAACTGGATCGGTATTAATTAAGTTAATTTTGCAGGTATTTAGAGAGACGTAGAGACAGTCCCGACCACAGACCGGGGCAAGTGGAAGATCAGGATGAATCTATCATGGAGGCGCATGATAAGATCCGCAGCATGATCGATATCACCTATACTATGAAGAATACTGACACTTTCAGTAAGTGTTTGTACTTATTTATGGACCTAAAATGAATTTAATACTTATGTGTTTTTTTACTATTTGAACTCTTGCATCAATTGCTCATATTATTATAGTAAAATTGTTTTCTAGATAACTTAGTAATTTTAGTCTACATGTGTGTTTATATTTATGTATCAGATATTATTGTCATATCTTTAGTAATTTATATGTTACCGGCAATTTGTATGATCGGTTATTGTATACATTCACTAGGCAAAGTATAAAATGAGAAATCATATCCGTTATATTTCATACATTGTCTAAACGCTCCCGGCATTTTATACATTGCTTAGACATTGTATAGAACACAATATACACCGGTAACATATACAATAGATGCTTAACCTGACATATATTAGAAGGTGTATCAACTAAACTACATGTTAATAAATTAATTTCAGTCGACATGCGCATATTCAGTTTCAACTTGATACTGGCGATGGATTTCCTGAATAAAATAGCGGAGTTCATGACGACCGGGCTGGCCGAGGACCCCGCCGCCGTCGCCGCGAAGGCCAAGGAACTCGAAATTAAAGTGGCAAAGGCATCCGTCGAAACCAGTCTAACAGTATGTTACACTTTACATGACTGACTATAAAAAAACTGTTCAATAGATGCATAGAATATGATAATTGGCTTTTATATTTAGTTTATTTGAAACACAGCTTATTGTATAAAAGAGATTTTGAGAGGAAATGTGATCTGTCGATATAGTAATTAAAAAGTGTGCAGAGTATCATTGCAACACATAACTGTCCCACTACTGGACTTAGTTCTCCTCTAATAGTGTGAGAGGTACAGGCCATAATCCACTACGCTAGTCTGTTGCGGATTAGCAGGTTTCACACACCTTTGAGAACTTTATGAAGAACTCTCAGGTGTATAGGATTTTTAACGATGTTTACTCTCGGCGTAGCAAGTGATAATTAGTAACTAATACGCACTTAACTTTTTAAATTAGAGGTACGTGTCGGGGGTTTGAACCCAGGAACTCCCGTTCGAGAGACCAACGTTCAAACCGTTTATCGACAATCTTTATGTTCGTTAATTTTCATTGTTATTTCCATTGACATCGATGGAAATTATAAATGTAACAAAAATATTTTAGATTAAACTATCTATGTATTTGTTATAGAAAAAGAAAGTATCAGTAGTATCGGCGCCGTCCATCACGGAACAGAAGCCAGCCATGTTGACTGTCAACATTAAGATAGAACAACCAGACATCATACTGGTGGAGTCTCTCGAACAAAAGAAATGCGACGCTCTGGTCCTAAACGTAAGTGTTACTTTGCAATGACACTATTTGCATCAAGATTATTTCCATTAAAAATAATCCCTTACTAATATTCTGTGTCCTGTGGAAGAATAATGTTTTGCATTTATGATGGTAAGAACAGAAACCTTTAGGTTCGAATTACCAAACGGATCTTAATTTAAGAGTGCTTTCTCAAGAGATGATTTGTGTATGACAAAATTCTCTTCAAAAGAACTCTTAAAATAGGGCCGTTAAGGCAGTATATCACTGGCTACAACCTGTATGACACAACAGTTACTACGCTGGATCGAACTGAATTTTTTGAACATCACATGGAAATTCAATCAACTTCTTTTTAAAAGGGCTTAAGCGCCATAAACGGTCAGTAAAAAAATGTCGTTGCAAACACGCAGATGGAAGCTCGATTCAAGCTCCGCAAGACAGAGGAGCAGATGGTGGCGGACGGCGGCGTGTCGGGGCTGCAGATGGTGGTGCGCACGCTGGGCGCGGCCGAGCGCGGCTCCCCGCGCTACCTGCTGGCGCCCACGCTGCTGTCGCTGGCGCTGTCGCAGCCGCCCGCCAGCGGGATGCACGTCGATATACAGATATCCGATATTAAGATCACGGTGTCGCCTGGTCAGTGGGTTTCAATAATATACTACTTATGTAATGACACAGGATTTTTTCGAGTGTATGTATGTATACTCCGTTTCAACGATCGTGATAGAAAAAGTAAACAATCTTAGTGTCTATTTATTCTAATTATTGGTTTCAAAATAAGACAGATACAAAAAAAAATTTAAGAATAAACAATAATTTAATGTTAAAACAAGTTTCAGTTTAGTTCTAAACATTTTTTTTAACTGAATAAAATGGATAAAAGTAGCGCCAAGATTATTTACTTTAAAAAAAAATTATCACAGTCCGCGTCCCTTGTGGTGATAGAACCTTTTTTTCGCGCATCGCTAGGGTTCGCCGTGGTGACCATTATATTCACTTAACATTTGGTTTGTGTATGTGTGAGACAGAATGTTAGTCAGCAAATAAAAGTTTTATGGTTGCTAGGTTCTATTGAAATTCACTATAATTGTATAAATGAAACTCTTTGTAACGAACCTGCTTTAGTTTTTAAATTATTATTTTTTCTATTAACTTCTACACCAATAAAGTGAATACCTATCTATTTATGAGGAATAAACAATAGTTGACCTTGTATTAATTTGTATGTTTTTGCGTACAGAAATCATAGCTTTGCTGAGCCGTGTGTTGGCCACTATCACGAGTGGCGAGGAAGATAGTAGCGACGACGAGAAGAAAGCGATATTCTACGACAAACTGTGGGACATGCAGCCGTTCAAACCCACTTCCTACTGGTTCTTAAAGACTGGTGAGTCTCACAAATATAAATATACACGCACGAACGCACGCACGCCCGCACGCACGCACACACACTCATGCAAACGCGCGCGTGCGCGCTCTCGCACATATACGCACATACACCCATAAACGCACATTCGCACACGTGCACAAACGTACACACATGGCATGTATGCACGCATAGCGATAAATTATATTTGAATTATAATACTGAGTAGTTGAAAATGACTTGGATTTTGATGTCGTTATTATGTACAGTTTTTTACAATTTATTTTATGTTTTTTTTTTTCAGATAAAGCAGAAGAAGCAATTGATGTAGAGTATAAGGAGCCAGTGCTACAGCCAGTGAAGACAGGCGAGATCTGTCTCATCTCGGGCCGTTCCATCGTTGTCTCCTTGGAAATGGACATCGGAAATGAAACCATTCCAGTTCTGGTCATGCAAGCGTCCCTTTCTGGACAGGTCAAGGATTGGAGTTCAGATGTAAGGATATGTTGCTTTTAACTGTTCTACATACAAACATTGATTACGTGTCCAATTCGGATTGGTGGAGGGATCAGTGGCCAATCTAAATATGAAAGATTTTATCCACTTCGAGTTCTTCTACGTACTATCTTATCTGTAACAGGAGTCTCATTTTTCTTTCAAAATTGGTAGAACCTTACTACTACGCCGTTTTACAATTAGTAAAAGATAGTTTATAATTTAGAATTCGTTTTTAGTTAAGAAATAAACTTCAACTCTAAGTAGGTACCTAATTATAACGTCATCACTAAACTTATGTAAGAGAAATAAAATTTTAATATTTCTAACCTAATTACTACGTTGTTTTACAATTAGTTAAATATAATTTAGAATTCGTTTTAGTTAAGAAATAAACTTCAACTCTAAGTAGGTACCTAATTATGACATCATCAATAAACTTATGTAAGACAAAAAAAATTGTAATATTTCCTACCTAACTACTACGTCGTTTTACAATTAGTTAAAGATAGTTTATAAGTAAGAATTTGTTTTTAGTTAAGAATTAAACTTCAACCCTAAGTAGGTTCCTAATTATGACGTCATCACTAAACTTATGTAAGAGAGATAAAATTTTAACATTTCCTACCTAACTACTACGTTGTTTTACAATTAGTTAAAGATAGTTTATACTTTAGAATTCTTTTTTAGTTCAGAACTAAAGTTCAACTCTAAGTAGGTACCTCATTATTCAAATTCAAATTGTCGCTCTCGTTGTCGCTGTAATAACAAATGCTGAAAAAAATAAAAAAAATATATTAAGGAGGACCCTCATAGAATAAACGTGTTTTTTTCATAGATGATGGTACAGAACCTTTAGTGCGCGAGGTCGACTCGCACTTGGCCGGTTTTCAATTTAAATTTAGTATAACTATTTAATTTTAATAGACATTTATTATTCGTTTGTCAGTTCTACATGGAGTCGACGTGGGCGATGCAAGTGTCGTACTACAACATCTCGCGCGCCATGTGGGAGCCGCTCATAGAGCCCGTGGAGGTCATGAAGGACTATCAGTACAAACACGTGCCCTGGGAACTTAAGATGGAGGTATGTTGTTGCTAATACTAGAAGGTAAACGTTCTGAGAAATATTTAATCTCTTAAAGGTTAGTTGATCTCGTAGTGTACTTTAATAAGTGTATATGTTACCAGTAATCTGTATAATCAGGTATTGTGTACATGGCCTAGGCATTTTATAGAATACCTGCAGCATAAACATTGTCGGTAACATATTATAGACTATCGACATATACTTCAGGTACTACATGATCCTTGAAAAAAATGTCTATAGAAAAGAAAACCTTAATACATCTTTCCATGCCTTGTATGCTACTGTATTTGATTTACATGTGTAAAATAAATGTTATCCTACTAGTATTGCTAAAACTCGAGAACAGCTGGATCGATTTGGATAATTATGGTTTTAAATTGTTAGTGTAAATCCAGGGAAGGTTTAAGGTGAGACAAACAGATAGTTTGCACCCAGGAATAGGACATAGGATAGATTGTGTCCCGATTATAGGTTCCCTTGGGATAAATTCAATATTTAATTTAACGAAATTTCCGCGGGCGAAGCCACTGGCATCGTGTAGTTGTTAATAATTCCGTGTTGCAGGTGGTGATGCGTCCTCCTGAAGGCCAGCTGGCCATAGACACTACGGACGAGGCGGCCAACTACCAGGCTGTGGCGCAGCGGCAGGCCAGCAAGACCGTCACCGTGTCCAGCAGCGAGCCGCTCGAGATCACCGTCACCAGGACCGGCTTGGAGGTAACACGGATTAACGTGCTAATTATGACGTTAAATAACGTGATAAATATGGTGATAATTATCGCGTTAATTAACGTGTTAAATGTACTCTTCATAATCGCGTTAAATAACGCGTTAAATATGACGTTAATTATCACGGCAAATATTGCGGGAAACATTACGTTTAATATTGCGTTAATCGATAAACGCTACGTGGGTTAAGAGATTATTTTTTGTAGTTTTGTCGTGTCTTTATACTGGGCTAGGACGTTGTTAATTAAATTACTATTATTGTTCACAGGTACTGACTCAACTAGGAAACTCATTCTCCGCAGCAGCATCGAATACTCCCGACATTTCTGTGATGAGCAAATCCAAGAGTGAAGATGTGAGTATTAACACATATTTCGTAGTGTCATGGAGTTAAATATTGTTTTTTGTCGAATCGAATAAAAACTAGAACGTCATTGTTACATTTGCTTTAGGTACTTTTTATACATTACTATCGAAATTATATGTGATTATTCAGTAAGTTATACGTGACATAAATATTACATTATATTTACAGAATGTGCAAAAGGAATTCTTCGGCGCTCCGTACGTCCTCCACAATTGCACGGGACTCACCGCTAAGCTAATGCTTCAGAACAACAACGACTTCTCAGTGTTTCTCGTTGGAGATAACAAGTCTACAGACAGTTATAGGTAAGTGAAGAGAAATGGTGGATACAAATGGACACACTTTAACATGACTGGGTACAAAAAAGCTGAATCGATGGATTAGTATTCCAAGCTAATTATTGTTTTCGACACACAAAATATAAATTCGTCATTCATATTTTTGCTTTCCAGTGAATCGAACCTGGCACCGATTGAACAGCAATACAATAGTCAATACGCTATATGGGAGGTCTAATGAATATGTATGTAATAAATATTGTATTGTATTTTAGGGAGGTAGTATTGGAACCGGGTGCGAGCGTGCCGCTACAGCTGAAGCACGGCGGTCTCAATATCATGAAGCTAAATGAACCACCGCCGCCGCTCAAACTCATGGTCAAGGTATACTACACTTTTAAAGAAAAGAAAAAAACATTTATTTCAAAAAAACTTCTACTAGACTACTACCTCACAATATCCCCATAAACATATAACCTAGCCTCTATTTTAGACCCGCGTTGTCGTCGCGTCGGTGTGGAGTCAGAATATGATCCATACCATTTATTTCTTTTTATGTAAAGGGAGCTAGGAATAATAATAAGTCAAGGGTATTGAACTTAACTTAAAAAATAATAGTTTAAATCGTTTAGCCGATTTGTAGACTGACCGGATATCGAGATACAGGACCGATGGAGTAATTTTTGCTACTAACTAGTCAACCTACTCAACGAGGAAATCGTTCAAACGTTCATACAAGGATCTTTGGCACGTGTGCTTTCATTTAGATTTTATTTGATACTAGAATATCGGGCAGACTTTGTTCTGCCACATAATTTCTTTTTAAAGTATGGTTGATCCCTTAGTTTTTCACATCAGCTACTCCCGACCTTCAATCTTCAAGTATTGTTAGTAAATGCTCATTATATCGGAAAGCTTTTGTTATGACGGTGTTTCAATAAAGATTTATTATGATGATGACGTAGATAGTGGAGATGAACGACGAGGTGAGTATCCCGGTGGAGCGCGCAGACAAGCGGTACTTCGCGCTCGGCCGCCGACTGACGGGCGAGAGCGCGGGGAAGGGCGTGCCGCACGCCGCAGCCGTCGAGCCGCGCGGCCTCATCTCTGACGTCGTCATGCAAGACGCCGCGCTGCATATATACTTAAGAAGTGTCGTACAGGTTAGTATTGATACTGCAAGAAATTAACATAAATACACATGCGTACACGCGTACGCACGCACACGTCATATACATACATGTATGCACTCGGAATATATTGCTACAATATAGAGAGACTAACGGTAATAAAACTCCATAGTGAGCGCGCTCGAACAACGGACACATAGACATTTGTGTACAGACACAGATTCCGATTCGGTTTCGGTTGTGTTTTAAAACAAAATCGTTAAGTTGTGTACCTGCCGAGCGTAAGGAACCGAAACGAAGTACATATCAGAGTTTTACTACTGCTAGTATCTCTATATTTTGATATTATCCTCTTGGCGCAAGTTCAATGTTACTCTAAAAACAATATTCGGTGGTCAGGTGACCAACACGCTGGCTGTGTCGGTGTCGGTGTACTACATGACTCTGAGCGGCAACGAGGTGCGGTTGCTGGGCGACGTGCGGCCCGGCGGCACGCTGCGGCTACCGCTACAGGCCGTGCACACGCCCACCGCTGAGATATTCTTCTCAGTTGAAGGTATAGTAATACCTTCAGTAGTAACAAAGTTCGGTGGTCAGAGCCTATAGCCAAATACCTCTTCTTTCGCACGCTCACGCCTAACGCTATCTAATAATGTATGGGAATGACATTAGCCGCAGAAAAAAATTGGTGTCGCTTAAGTCATTCCTATACATTTTTAAATAGCGGTAGGCGTGAGCGTTTGAAGGAAACGGCACTTGTGACTTCAGAAACGGCATTTGGCTATAGACTGTGGTGACCACCACGTTTTTGAACGATACTAAGGTGTATGATGCGCGTTCCACTTGCGTTTGTACTTCACTTCGTAAAAATAGCATGCGCTAAAACGTGTTAAGAACACGGAAAGATACACGTATCAAAAACGTCACACGTACCACCATAGAGTTTACTTCATCAAACAATAATTATTTAATTCTTAGCAATAGTGTGTTTATATAATTGGGGTTCAAAATTATTAAACTTATTTTAGTAAGTACATACACTAAAGCAGTTGTCCAAATTACGAAATAATACTTGTTACAGGTTTTACTGTGTCTGTATCACCGTTCATATGGCGCGAGCTTCAGCAAGAAGTTAACATTACGAAGTTGATGCAATGTGATTCCAAAGATAAGACCAGTGGGGAAAAATTCTATCTAAAGGTAAGCTATACTTTACCTTACACACTATGTTTCCTTAGTATTCACTGTTAAGAAAATATCCTATCCTTTCCTATTTTACAACCCTAATTTTATAATAGTAATATATGTAGGATCAGGGGCCATGAGCGGTAATTTTCACGACGTTCTTTTTCATTGTTATCGTTATTACAAATTCTATAATAATACATCATAATATTGGCCATTATGTATTCACCATTGAAATATATCTATTAGTAATACATGACACATATCGATTTACATATTTATCTATGTTTATATGTTTGTTTGTATGTCCTGTTGTGCAGGCAGTAGGCAGTATGGAGCAAGTGTTCTACGAGCACTCGAACCGCCATACATTTAACTCCTCGTGCTACGACATAGTGTTGAAGCCGGCCGTCAAGCTACAGAACTGTTTGCCGGTTGAAATAGTCGTTTCGCAACTGGGACTGAAGAGAACGCAGACGTTCAAACCCGGGGAGATGTTCCATTTGTCGCATCTGGCGCCTAATAGAGCTTCTATTGTTATAATGGTGAGGTTTATATTCAATATTTTAAGGTGTACAATTAATTGTGTTAAAAATTGTGGTTCAAAACGAACCTTCTCTTCATGATTAAAGTCACTTGTCAAGAAAAATATATATTCTTTTGTAATATATTCTCTTTAAAACCAATTTAATAATTCCATTATTGTTTGAAACGAAGTTTGAACTTGATTTGAAGTTTTCTTTGAACATGTATGATGTTTAAACAAAAAAAATACGTTTGTATTATTTTTCTCTTCTATTCTGCTATTTCCATATAACTTACAATAACATATTTCTCACAGATTCAAAACTACCTAGACAAGTGTTGGGTGTGTACGAAAAACTTACCCGAAGAGGAGACAGAGCTATCAGTGTGGTCATTTGACTCCCACGATAGTCCATCTGTTATGGTCTTAGACCTAGGCATGCACAGTGTGGACATGGAGGGAACGCAGGTCTTGTCCCTTTACTGTCCCTTCTGGATGCTCAATAAGACCGGCTTCACATTGTGCTACAGGGTGAGTCATGACTTTATTACCATATACATGAGTTTTCAAGCGTTTATATGTTATTCAGATACACTTTTAAAGCGATCGGAGATTTTAAGTACAGTCCCTGGTAAGCCGAGCTTTACTTGGCATATAATTTATTATCGGCATATTCAATGTTGGTATATGTTTGATATTCATTGTTGAAATTCTACTTTAAATTAAACTAAGATGCAGGCCACGAGGAATTAAAATAAAATAGTGGTGTGCGTTGTCATGGCGACAGTTTTTGATGTCACAAATTATTTTGTCTAAATAAATAAATTTTACAAATTAACATTTTTATGGTATAAAACAAGAATAGATGTCGCCGCCATTATGTTCATTATTGCGTAAATTCTACATGGAAATGTTCTTTTCTGAAAATAAAACCATGATAATTAGATTTTCAACCTAAAACACCTCTAATTAAATCAACTTTTTCGCCATTTTTCCCGCCGTTTTCTCCAAGACGATAACATATATCTGTAGGTATATACGAGTACAAACATTGCTCGTATTTTAGTATAAGGTATATCTGTTGAATTAATCAATTGATTCGAACATGCTACACAACACTTGATGTAATATGTGTGATCTATTTGCATCATACCTTACGACAGCTAAAACATTCATGAACAATATGTATTAGTCAGTGCTAATATCACACTTCCCATGTTCAGATCCATCTACTAAGGCTTGAATTGTGTGTGTTGTCCTGTGTTTGTCATCTATATAAGTATTGAGTAGTGTATTTGGTATGATGGTACCGGCAGAGTGAATCGATTGGTATTAAAATATTCGATGGTTACAGAAATCAAAGAAACCAGAAAAAGAGTCCGGCACCCCCAACAAGGTACCTCGAGACGGTCTAACATTTATTCTCCAATAGATGTTGTTGCATTTAATTTTACGTTCACGTATTCAACGCGCAATTGGCTCATTAGCTTTTGGATATATTAACAAGCATCATCTCAAATGGCGTATTAGATATTTTTTTGGTTTCTAATAACAGCGATATTTTAGGTGTGAGACAGCATGCTCAGTAGGGTCA
>LGAG01000024.1:26486-53391 GCA_001278395.1 Lerema accius
CGTGTGTAATTAGTATATTTATATGTAAATTGCAGATTAAGCATTCATGTTGCAGTAGATTTATTAGTCGACATACATCATGTATGCCGGTGAGTGCAAACACCCCTTAGCACGGTATTCCGCTTATTGTGATGTTTACTATACACGCATCCACCCAGTTAGTATATAGCGACTTTGTATGTTGGTAAAGGGCACTATATTTATGAAGTTTGTACTTATTGTATAACATTCGGTTTATTTATAAGGATGTAATCACTTTACACAACATATTGAAAACGGGAAACATTAGCATAGTTGTGATCCAGTATGGGTAAGTAAGTGTAATTTACTGATTCAAGATTTGAATTATACTTTACACCTTGCAATTGGGTTTTAGGGTTATGACCTTACTTCACTAGATTATTTTCACCATTTTTGTAATATCCATTACGTGCATGTATCGCATGATATTCACCCACTATCATCACATTTTAACTTGTAATGCCTTGCGATGTATCTAATATTGGTATGCCTGAATAAAACTGCAAAATACTAGCATTCCGGCATGAATACCAATGTTATACTGGCAGCTTTTTAATCATCACAATAGCGTGGTATAACTGAAAAGTAAATTAAGTGAGTGTTCAATTGAGACATTTGATTTCAGAATGTCGATGAGACAGGGAACGTTATATTCCATCCGAAAGACTATAAGGAACCGATACTGTTTTCGTTCCGCGCTAAGAACTTTTTCGGTAAGAAGAAGGCTGCTATAAGGGTGGAGTTTGGCGAATGGTCTGATAAATTCTCGCTCGATGTTCCTGGCAGCTCCGGAGTGGTGATTTGTAAGAACGAAGGCAGGACCTACCAGGTATATAATTCATAGTTTTTGTTTTTACCAAATATGATATTTTGTAAAAGCTGCCGGCTATTAGGTTGAATCGTTTTGTGCATATTGTTAGGGCGCATTTACATCAGACGAGCATTTGCTCATTTTATCCCCATTCGATTAACATAATGTTTATCAACAATAAGAAAATGATTCGTTTTTGACATATTTATATAATTATTACATCTTCAAAATTTACTATAATTTCAGTAGCCGAAAGAAAATTGAGTAAAATAAGTGAATAATTTAGTGTTATTATTAATAACATTGTGTTGTCAGGTGGCCGTAACGAATCAGCTGACATTCAACAGTCTGACAAAGATGGTGATATTTACACCATTCTTCCTCATCATGAACGAGTGTCCGTTCCCCATACAGTATCAGGAGTTACACAGATCAGCTGATCCTTGGCAACTGGTAAGGTTAAATTTAATTAAATTGTCCATGTGTTCCCTATAATAAAGTGATACTTATTATTCCTTTTTGTATTTTATAAATATTTAGATTTAATTAATCAGTCGTCAGTATGTCAACGAAAAGGTCTTTTTTGGAGGGGCTCTTTGAGTTACTATTGCTTTAAAGAAAATAGCTTTAATTTGGCAATGAAGACATGTTAATTATCGTCAACAGGTAGAGGAGAACACAAGCGCACCTCTATGGCCGGTGGTCGAAAGGGAAGACAAACTATTATTACTACGAGTGGCGTGCTCCCAGGAACAGGCCGCGCCCTTCCTGTACACCGAGCAACACAGCGTGTGCTTGAAATTGGACAATGTTGTATGTACACATAGCGGGACTTATTTTACCTTACTTTGTAGGTACTGATTTTAATTTGACGGTCAGAATGGCGCAATGGATGGTATGATTGCGCGATCCGTATGCACTTGAATTCAAGCCAGAGAGAATTTTAAATAAAGATTTTTAATTTCTGTTCTCGGTCTCTCTGTGTTCTTGCTTTTATGTGTTACCACGATACAGAATATCTTAGTGTGTTATTTTTTATATTATAATACGTCTTTACAATTGTCTCACGTGTACGTTGTAAAAATGTTAAGACATGTGTACTTCGTCTTTTTTATCGTCACATACGTAATTTTTCGTGACGTCAGCATATCGATGTAGAAACGTTCTGATAAAGTACCGGTTGTTGACAGTACGGCGGGCTCCACGTGGAGGTGCAGCTGACGGAGGGCGGGACGTACATCACGGTGCGTCAGTACCGCGACGGACACGCGCCCGCGCTGCTCGTCAACTTCTCGCCGCACACCATCACTGTCTACGAGAAGGAGAACGTCAACGTCCGGTAAGTTATATTAAAATAAAAAAGGAAATAAAAACCGACCAAGTCGGATTCCCCTATGAAGGGTTCCGTACCATCATCTATGAAAGAAAATCACGTTTGGTGAAAAAACACTTTTATTGTATAGGGGACCCCCCCTACTTAATGGCATTGATTTTCATCACCTCACCATCATCATTCACATGAAATTGTTTTGTTTCAGGAAAATTCCGACGATGAACCGTATGTTATATACCTGGGACAACCCGGCCGGCCCGCGGACACTCATATTTGAAGGCTATAGGAAGAGAGAAATTGAGGACGATTTGAGGAAAGACGGCATTGGAGATTTCATGTAAGTTAACATTTCGATTGACTTAAAAATCTGACTGAGATTAAAAAAAAATAGAGTATCAAAAGTCCGGCATAATTATTTTTTGTATAGTGTAAAGAATTAATAAGGTTAATTATTCAATTACATTTACCTTCACAAAATTATTTTTTTATTATCATCCCTTCAATTAAGCAGCTTCAATTAAAAAATCAATTAGCATTGTGAGCATTTATGTCCATTTGTTTAGGAAATCTAAAACCTAATAAGATTGACATATTTACCCCCTATTTTCTCAGCTGTATTTTTTTTTTGTAAATGATTACCATAAAGGACAATGTTAGATCCTGCCCCACCTAACTTGTGATGTACAGGAAACATAAAACAATGAAAAATAAATAAATGAATTTAGGACCCTTATGCTGTTATAATTCTCATAAACAACTTGCCGATTAAAAATTAAATTAAAAAGACTTTTACTTATTATATTTAGCAATGGTATTTCCGGCTAAAATGGCGAAAATTCCGTATTACGCAACATTCATAAATCGTACATACCGGAATTAAACAAAAGAGAAATATGGGAAAGTATATTCATCATTCGTTCCGTGCAATGAATCGTCTTGTTGATGTCAATGTCTATGTCACATTTGTCATTCTCTATATAGAAGTAACGTTGACGTTTACGTGTCATCACAATGTCATTTTTCCTTGAAAATCTAACCTTTTAGTAAATCTTTTATGTCGGCCCATACAGAATTGGCAAGTTTTTAATGAATTTGACCACTTCATTAGTGATAAGTTTTAAATTATCTTTAAAATGGCGTATTTGTCATATTTGTACGCGATAATAATTGTATGGGGCAAAGTTCTATAGAACTTTTGGCATTGTCCTTTAAATCAGGATAAACGAAACGGATCGCGTACACTGGGTGTCGTTCCTGGACGGGCTGCAGCGCGTGGTGTTGTTCACGGACGACCCCATCTTAGCCGACGGCGCCTACACCGTGGGCGAGGCCGAGCAGGTGGAGACCGACATCGTGCTGTCAGTGCAGGGACTCGGCCTCTCGCTGGTCAATGACCCCGAGCGGCTCGAGATCGTCTATATCAGTGTATCCAAGTAAGTTGAGGCTTGTTGTTTTATCTGCGTGTGCGTGTGCGTGTACGTGTACATGAGCATGGACATGTACGTGTACTTGTACGTTTGCGTGTACGTGTACATGTATGTGTACGTGTGCGTGTGCGTGCGTGTAGGAGTACGTGTACGAGTACGTGTGCGTGTGCGTTCGTGCGTTCCTGCGTGCGTGTGTGTAGGGCAGTTGGTATCGATTCGCAGCGAGTGATGTTTTTAATTAGAATTATTCAAGGCTGTTACAATTATACGTTTTTTTAATGTGGAAATTAATTCATTGTTATTTATGTAAATGTATGAAAAACTATTTAAGAATGTGTTCGGTTTTGTCAGCTCCGGTATTATTTGGGAGCAGTGTAAGATGGGATCGCGGCGCTACAAGAAAATAGAAGGCCCCAAACTCATACTCTACGAGGAAGCCTATCAGAAATATTTGTCAGAGAAGATGGTCGCTGATAACCCTGTGTCGCCCAGGGTGCACGTTGATGACAAGACTGAGGTATGCATTTTATTAAGATGCTTGAATCTATTTACAAAAAGCGAAAGAGAACCACTTTCCTATACTATTGTTGTTGTCTTTGCACGCTACGTTTTTGTAACGTGCCGACGTCATGCGTTTTTGAATATGCGTTCACGTCACTTTTTTGTACACACACGATATTGTACGGTACAAACACGCGACGTTTTTGCGTTCAAAAATCATCGTGTTTAAAGGCGCGTCGGCTA
Organism: Lerema accius; assembly: GCA_001278395.1. Taxonomy (NCBI): domain Eukaryota; kingdom Metazoa; phylum Arthropoda; class Insecta; order Lepidoptera; family Hesperiidae; genus Lerema; species Lerema accius. The sequence continues at coordinate 30,823 of LGAG01000024.1, forward strand.
CTAAGGAAACGAAAAGACCTACTTAGGGAGCGTTAGAGTGTTATATAAGGCAAATTTTTCTTGTAAAATGTCATGATTAAGTCGAACAACGTGTTACGTAACATTATCTTTTTTATTATAAAAAAAAACTAAACAAAATAATTCGTCTAACTCGGCAAATGGCCTCATTCGTAGGTAAAAATGGTAATTTTCGTGTTACGTAACGGTTAGGGAGGGGGAGGGGGGTACAGAAAAACGTTACGGCGCGTTACATAGGTTGGACGGGTAGTAAAAAATCTTCAAAAATTGCGTTACGTAACACTTGAACTATCCCATAATAATCTTACACCAGGTGGATTTCGAAGAGATGCGTCAGCTGAAGCCGTCAGCTCGCATTCTAAAGCGCACACAGCAGCCGGGGCTGTGGGTGAAGTACGGCGTGACGCCGCACTCGCGCCGCTTGCACGCGCGCCTGTATCGCCTACAGATCGACCAGCAGCTGCCGATCCCGACGTTCCCCGTCGTCCTCGCGCCCGTGCCTCCGCCCAAGAGTGTCACCAATGAGGATACCAGCGGTCAGTATACAGATAATCAAAATATAGACTAACAGTAGTTAAACTTTTTTTTACGGTTTTAAGATAGCAAACGAGCGGCCAGTGCCACCAACCTTGCCGCCTATGGACATCGTACCAAACTTTTTTTTTCTTCGAGTGGGACTATAGGGGGACTCCGGGGACTGTTAGTCGGTTATAGGTCCTGTTAGTAATAGACGTTAATGACAATATAAGTTGGTGTTAATTCGTTAGTGTGGAGACCTAGGAAGCTAAATAATTTATGCAGCCATTTGTGTACAGGTAAGGATTTCGGTTTGGTTTCTGAAGAGTTTTAGAACAAAATCGTAAAGATGTATGCATGGTTAGGGTAGGTATCAGAAATGTAGTACATACATGAGTTTTACTACTGTAGTCCTATATCGTGGTAGCATTTATTTCATCAATATTATTCAAATTAGGTATGAAGCCGTTCATCGAAGTGGCAATAGTGGAGCGTCTAATGGAGCACAGCAAGGTCCGCCAGTACAAGTACTACAAGCTGCTCATCCAGGAGTTCCACGTGAAGGTCGACATGGGGCTCATCAACGCCTTCATGGGCATGTTCCCGCAGCGGCTGCTTACTGAGCAGGAGGCGGTATGTGTATAGCTGGCTCTTTCACTCATACGGATAAGGATAGGGTATGCTCGTTCTGTCTCGTTCAGTTCCACAATATAGAAGTATTGGAATGAATCATACCTAGTCATTGTGTACGTATGTGCGTATGTGTACGTTGTGTATGTGTGTTGTGTAGCTTTGTGGGATTCCATAGATTTTTCAGAACATATTTCTGTAACAGACGTTGTGTATAACATAGTAGATAGAATACTTATTGTAAACCATTAATTATAACGTAATGTTGCATTATAACGTAAAGAAATGTCACTTCGTAGGTGTATGTGTGTGCATTAATTCAGCTTTGAATTTTCTATTTTTTATGCGTTTATAAACGCATTCGTTTGAAAAATATTGCACATGGGTTTGGTAGACATTTATATAAGAATTTTATATTATTTGTGTTGATTTCAGTTGGACGCATTCCAACAAGACATGGAGAAGGCAGGTCAACCGTTGGAGGCTTTAGCGGCCATCGGCGCCGCCTCTGATCTCAAGAACTTCTACGATAACTTGCATTTATCACCGCTTAAGGTATAATATTTTTTTTATTAATTTATACTGTCGTTTTACTTATACAATTAGAGATTTTGTTCTGTACTCGAAGTTTACCATAACTCATTATGACACACGGCTTAAGATGTATTTTGACATTCCTGGCTGTCAATGTTAAATGTCAAATATCGTTTAACGGGACCTCTTGTGTATTTTTTGTGTGTGATGTATGTGTATAAAACAAATGTGCAGTGGGTTGTGTGTTATTTTCTGAAGTGTATTCAAATTTTTAAAAAGGAATGAAAAAGATTCTCTTTCAATTTAAATCCAATGATTTAAACGAGTGTTCGAAAAATCCACTAACGTTTCGATTTCAATCTAGATGTGACAGAGTAATATAGATGACTATGTTAGTATAGTGGTGCAATGATTAATAACACGAAGTTGTATATCAAAACAGGTGCACGTGTCATTCTCACTGGGCGGCGCGACTCAGCTGCCGACATTCGTGGGTACTTTGCTGCAGAGTATCGGCGTCACCTTGACAGACATGAACGATGTTGTTTTCAAGTTAGTATCACTTGTTTCACGTGTATATATGTATACTTCGTTTTTTTCGTCATGATTTAAAAGGTAAACAATCTTTGCACTACTTTTATTTATTTCATTAATAAAAAAAATATTTAGAAGGATGCAGAAATTTATTTTAACATTAAATTATTGTTTATTCTTTCATTTTTTTAATTTGTGTCTATCTTATTTTTAAATCGATAATTACATAAAAAAGACACTAAGATTGTTTACTTTTTAAATCACAACGATAAAAACGAGGTATATATTGTGCCACTTTTGTTGAAAATGCGATACTATTAAAATTATAAAAATAGAGTTTTCTGACCTAAAAGGATAGAGAGACGAAAAAATATTAACCTTTTTTTAGCGCAGTTTGGTAAGAAAAAAATTTGTAAAATTATTAATGTAGAAAAAGTTAGTTTTACATAATCCGTTTAATTTTCCTTTAAATTCTTAATGTTGCAACAAAAAGTTTAAACTTACTAAAGTAACTGATAAACTAATCTATTAACTCTAAACAGGTTATCATACTACGAGAGGAACTACGAGTTTCTATCTCAAAAGGAGCTGATAGCTCAAGTGCAGAGTCATTACACAGGACAGGCACTCAAACAACTGTATGTGCTGGTATTAGGACTGGACGTCATCGGAAACCCTTACGGACTCGTCATAGGGCTCAAGAAGGGCGTTGAAGACCTCTTCTATGAACCCTTCCAGGTTTGTTCCTTACCTTTATGTTGGCAATTTTACTGAAATTATTGTTACGCCATCTATAAAAAATTAAAGTAAACTTTTACGTAAATGACGTAACGCCGCCGTCTTGTGGAACTTAGCTTAGCTACTACAAAAAGTGTGACGCGGCTGCCTGCAAGGAGTCGTTATCGTAGCTATGTCGTCTCACAAATCCATTGTCTAAAACTTACGAATCTTGTCAGAATGTTTACCGTTTTGTACCGAAGACCCATGTTCTTTCTTTCTCACTCTAATTCTCTCTATCTCTCTCACACAGAGACACACACACACACTGAATATACTCTATAGATACGGTGTTTCCCCACAGGGCGCTATCCAAGGTCCGGGCGAGTTCGCAGAAGGCCTGTTGCTAGGCGTGCGGTCACTGGTGGGCCACACGGTGGGCGGCGCGGCCGGCGCCGTGTCCCGCATCACTGGCGCCATGGGGCACGGCTTGGCCGCGCTCTCGCTTGACAAGGTATGTTCATTTTACGATACTTTGAAGCTAGTTTGATCATTGTGTATGTTCGACGTCATTGAAGCTAGTTTGATCATGTGTATGTTTGACGTGTTTGAAGCTAATTTGATCATGTATATGTTTGACGTCTTTGAAGCTAGTTTGATCTTGTGTATGTTTGACGTCTTTGAAGCTAGTTTGATCATGTGTATGTTTGACGTCTTTGAAGCTAGTTTGATCATGTGTATGTTTGACGTCTTTGAAGCTAGTTTGATCATGTGTATGTTTTACGTGTTTGAAGCTAGTTTGATCATGAGTATGTTTGACGTCTTTGAAGCTAGTTTGATCATATGTATGTTTGACATCTGTGATAAATAAGACAGGTGTTTGATGGAAATTTTTAATGAAGTTTCCGGTATGCTTGATGATTTTGTTAGTCGTGTAGACTGTTATCTAAAGCGTGAAAAGTTTGTCGATTAAGTTTGATCAATTAATTCCTGATAAATGAGGTTTTTAAACTGTAATTGAATTGTAACGTAAAATATTCCATTGTGTGCCAGGATTACCAACGCCGTCGCCGCGACAACATCAACAAACCGCCTGCCAATTTACAAGAGGGCTTGGCGAGGAGTGGTAAAGGACTTGTTATGGTATGTACAAACAAAAAAAATATATTTTTTATAACGTCTTTTCTTCATAACCAACCTGATGTTTTACCTAAACGATGTATATTTTTTGACATTTATAAATTATAATTACAATTACCTGTAAATTGGAAATACTTTAAAGTATCTATTAAAGACTGAAATAAAAGAGCTTCTCACTTTTCATTTACACATTGTAAATTGATTAAACAAAAAGGGCATTGACGTATTTTATTTATAAAACGAATTCATTCGACTACTATACGCGCCAGTTTATAGTATGCTTGCCACGTCATTTCTTTCATAAGCTATAAGACATGTCGTCTTGATGCGTCATTTCTCTCGTAAGTCATAAGACATGTACACTGTACTACACCAGGGCGTGGTAGACGGAGTGACGGGGGTGTTCACAAAGCCGATAGAGGGCGCTCGCGAGCATGGGGTGGAAGGGTTCTTCAAGGGGCTGGGGATGGGCGCCGTGGGGCTGGTGGCGCGCCCCACCGCCGGCGTCGTCGACTTCGCGTCCGGATCACTCGATGCTGTTAAGAGGTTCTTACTGCTTAGCTTCTGTGGAGTCAGTTCTGTCTAGTATTACGGAGTAAAACGGCATTTAGGGGCCCTAAATGGTTGGAATAATTTACTTTTAATTGTACTGATAGTAGGTGCTAGGTTGCTTTTGCAGCTGAAATTAATGTTTTAAAAAATAGCCCGATTTACACATTTTTAATTACATGACATTCCATGCATTTTATGACCTGTAATCGAACTTTATTTTTGTAATTGTTTTATGTCATTTTGATTGATAATAAATAAATGAAGTATTATTTCCAAATGGGCCCCTAATTCGTGTTTACCTAAGGGTCTCGATATGTCCTCAAGACGGTTCTGATTGTACTATTCGTATGGGGTAATTTGTGTTATGTATTAAAAGATTACATAAAGAATGGGCTTAAAGAACGTTATCTAGTTTTACTTACCTCTCTCTTAAACATAAATAAAACTGTTATTCAAAAGAGACTTCTATCCCAATCTTTAAGTAATGGAGTAATTACTAACTACTAACTACTAACTTTGAGCTGACTAGCCTGTGCGGTGGCATGATTTCCTTATTAACAAGCTTTTTAATTATTTTGGTGGTTGGTTTCTGGTTTTATTTGCATTAGAAATCTGAGTTCGCGACGGTTCGCTTGACGTTGTTAACAGGTTGATGACTTATATTTGCACGGATGCGGATTGTGTAACAGCCTTTTTCCTATTTTATTAGTGGTTTTAGGGTTTGTTTTTATTTGCAATAGAAAGAGGTTGAATTTTGTTTTCTTGTTAACCTTGTTGTCTTTGCGTGTACTTCGACGCTGTCAAAAAGTTGTGAGATTGACTGTACAATTGTGTCTTGTGTTCGAAAAATAACAAACTTTTAATCGTTTGCGTTATGTGTTCTGAAAATGATAGTTTGATTGGGTCTAGCTTATTCAATCTATATAACAAGGTATGGAGAACTGATTCATTCGATGCCAGCGACTTATTTCTATTTTTCTTTAACATCAAATTCCAATAATCTTTTAATACGATTTTAAATTGTACGAGTTCCATCGGCGATATCCATTTTGAAGGTATCTTTACTTTTACAGTTTGTTTTTTGAGAAGTCATTCTGTTGTTCTCTAGCAATTTCAAGTTAATATGTATGCGACATTTAAATACGTCTCTCCAAAAATCAAATTGTAAATCCTTCTTTCCATAGGCAGAATTATTGTATTATCTAAAAAGTTGAAATAAGAAATACTAATGAGATTGGTTTAATCAAAGCTCCTGTTAAATTTAAATGATATTGTTGTGTTGTTCTGAATACAAAATTTTATTTTGACGTTAATTAAAATCAGTCCCTGATTTATTTTTTTATGTCGTTTATGGAATATTTTGATAATGTAGAGTCTAAAGTATGATTAAAAATGCCCACAGAAATTTGTATTCTGTGCATAATTGATCAATGAACAGGATTAATAATAAACGTTTACTTAAAATTACTCTCACATTTCATTTGTAATACTTTTTTTCATGGAAATAGCCGATCAATAAGGCAACGAGTCATGAGGTAGTAAGTGGTGGTGGTTACTTTCGGCTTTCTCCATCAATAATAACTAAAAACATTATAACTGCGTTGTCAACCAAGAATTAAAAGACAAGAAAAAAATACTAGATTATTGACAAGTCATTTATTTGAATTAGGAAAGAGATGAAAATAAAAGGTACCTAGTAACCATGCAAAACGCCATGGAAAAATTATAACTGTAATATTATAAATGACTTAATAATAATATTACTATTTTACGTTATTGTAATCCTTACTTGTTTATAGGCGTCGATCCTAAGTGATCGACGAAGTTATCTACCTCACTACCAATTTGCTCTGTTATAGCATGATGAAGTATGCGATGTTTGTCACACGTGTCCATATGGCAAGAGATAACATGGCAGTTTTAACAGGCTCATTTCAATTCACATTACATCAAAATAAAAAATAAAACACGGCCAATGAGTATATTTATATCAGGGCGTGTTCGATGGGATCCGTGGAGTAGTGGTCCGGCCGATACAAGGCGCTCACGAAGGCGGGGCGAGCGGGTTTATGAAGGGGCTCGGACGAGGCGCTATAGGCCTCTTGGTGCGGCCGGTAGGTGGCGTCGTCGACTTCACCTCCGGATTACTCACGTCTGTTAAAAGGTTCCATTGCTAGAGGGTTTTGGTTTTGCTAACGACGTCCTTTCCGCGGTTGCGAGTTTTGAAAGTTCAGTTTTGCGATTCGTAAATAAAAACAGATTGTAGCGAGAATTTCAAATGTTGTAGCCAATGTCATCAAGTATTGTGTCGTGTGACGCAAATAATGTGTCGTTTGCTATGTCTGCAGAATTGCACTTTTGTAAAAAATACTTGATAAAAATTAATATCCGTAATTGACATTTTTGACATTTACTCACTCAGCTATAAAGTAAAGTTCAATTAATTAGCGTCATTAATATTGGGTATTAATAAAATTGCATTTTCTAAATTATATTATCTGTAGATCCCGATTCGTTAATGGCATAACAGTGTTATCCGGTCAGGAAATTATAGCGGCGATACATGATACTGTAATTTATATACAAAACGCGGAGACATTACTCGACGCATTTCACACTTGACGGATTAGCAATCGTGGATCGTGACGTCGTAAAAAAGGTCAATGACTTAAGTAGCCGAAAGGTTTAGTAGGGTAGCTAGTTGTATTGATATGATTTGAAGAATTACAGGGGTAGGATTTTAGAGGGTACTGGGCTCGGATATTCGTAGTAAATGATTCATACCTTGAGGAATGATCTTGGTATGTCGAGATTGTTAAGGTAGTTTTTCCTTTGTTATTAATGTCCCTGGTTGGTGGAGTTAAATAGTATTATATTGTATGTTGTGAATGTGCCGTTGTAGTTTTGCTGAAGGGAGTAGAGTAGTGTTGTAATAATATTGAAATATTTAGTTTTTTGTTGTTTTTTATTTGTTTATACGCTTGACTAACATTAGATAATAACAATTAAATTATACATTATGAAATATTCCTAATGAAACCTGATTCAAGTCATATATTATAATATAATTTTTATGTTTGAAAACTTAACATATACGAGTATGTATATCAAAACAAGTTTTTAATCAATTTTATAAATCTATAAAAGTTTAATTCCTGACCTGCAGTTTTTAATATAATTATATTACATTCATTTTGTGTTAAACTTCACAAATGACACAAACTATATAACATTTATGACTGTATCTATAATAATCGGGTGGTGTCGGTACCAGGGCGGCAGATTTGTCAGAGGAGGTAACGAAGCGTCGCGCGGCGCGCTACCTGCCGCCGGACGCGGGCGTGCGGCCGTACTCCCGCCTACACGCTGAGGGATACAAGATGCTTTTCGAACTGGAAAAGGTTAACTTGTCATTATTAATTGTTAACGATTGTAAGACGCATGGAAATAAACAGTTCTGCCATTCGATTCGATTCCACTCAAGTCATAAGAAAAATTTTGTAATCAATCATTGTTTTGTTTTTTTTTAAAGATGTGCGGGAGAGGTACTTTCACCTTCCTTCTTCTCCATACTAAAGCACTTTTATGATTTTTTAATTTGGAATTTTATGAAGAAATATACGTGTATTAAAAACACCCGAAGTGTCGACATAGTGTCACGTTTTTGTATGAGTACTTTCGTATTTTTTTACTAATAATTACAGTTAATAGTCAGTACCTATATATTTTTTTTTCAATTAATTTAAAAAGTATTTTGTTTTTAGACAGTGTTCTAGGAGCGTTACAAATAAAATTTACCAGAAACTTATTTCTTCCGGCACTTTTTCAAATTAAAACTGTATCATCGTTACAAATATCCTATTCCTATTATTATAAACATAGATGTGTAGTGTCGAAGTGGTGATGTTATAATTTGATTGTAGGGTAAATACGTGAGCACGGACACGTACGAAGCGCACGTGTGGGTGATCCCTAACAAGGAGGTAGTGATGTGCACTGACAAGCGACTGCTGTACTTGGAGAAGAATAACGTGTTTGGAGGATGGCAGGTAATATACCATTTTATAATATAATTGTATACTCACGAACAATAAAATCGAGCCACCCTATTCTACATTTTGAGTACATTTAGGCTAACGTTATTATTTACTATATCATCATGTAACAGTTCAGTTATTTTAATGGAGTTCTCGTTAATGCTATTTTTTTGTCATATAGATTTCATTTTCTCTTGATTATCCTATCTAGAACAGCTTTAAAATTTAGCGGATACGTATACGTATCATAATGTACTATAAACAGGGAGTATAGCTCGTTGACTATTTTCATAAATAAAAAAGAAAGTGTATATATTATAAGGTTTAATTTATGACACACCGTCGCAAATGATTTTCAAATAAAATGAATAAATATGAACCGACACTGAACTAAGTGTGGTTCCTTATGACCGAATATTACGTATCTCAGTTTCGCGCGACGTCATGAAATATTTATCGGAATATCGAGAGGGTCGGCCGAAGTATTGCGCTATACATTATACATGACGCCCGTAACGCCTTGTAAACTTGATACTAATTAATACTAATATTTTATCTCTAACTATTTTAGATATTCTATAATATCTTTTATACATGATAAAATTATGTAAAATATATTAAAATTATTTGCTCCGTGTACCTATTATAAAAAAAATATTAAAATCATTCACTATACTATTAGAAATGCTCAACTGATTCGGTTTTGTTTTTTTTCTATTTAGATTTTCAACTAGGTTTATGTAAAAGAAATCCATCAGAGCCCTGAAAAATATGGGTCGTATTTTTATGTAACTGAATTTAAATAGTATTTATTACGGACATGTATCTGACAAGATACGCTGACGTATTATACCCGAGTACAGGTTAGTGTATATCTCATCTCATTGGCCGCACTTTAGTAGGAAAGGGGAACGTTACGAAAAAATATATTAAACGTCCTTTCGTGTTTCTGAGCTTCATATTGTTGCTCACTGATGTGTTGCGAAGTTTTCTCCCGCCTCACCTGTTTACAAACCAAAACATAAAGTTGCTTGCAAAAATTGTCCAATTCCTATGTACCGGGCAGTTTATAGTACATTATGATACCATTACTTTTAAGAAACATTTTCTAATATTAGATAATAATGAAATAAAATCCTTGCGTCCCAGCACTAATAAGTGGGTGGCATGAATTCTCTGATGAGACGATTCAAACGCCCACGACTTGAGAATATTTATCTTTTACATAAATATCCAGTGATTGTTTGGGTGTATAAAGTCACTGTAGAAAAAAGATAAATTAGCATTTATAAACCATTCTTTTATTAGTCTGATTTGTCGAACTAAAATCATTTTACGAATCTGTCAATAGAGTCTATTTTCGTCACCTAAATTTGCTAAATCATTTTGCCTTTCTGACGTTATACACCGAAACTTAATGTACCTACTCGTATAGTAACAATCAACTGACCCTTATATTTTGTTAATAGATCGTCTGGTCGTACTTATGGACAGAAATTCCTGAGGTTCCGACGTCCGTTAATAAGGGTGTGTACATACCCACGGCGAAGAAAAAGGTGCTGGGAATGTTCCCGGGTTCGGGGTCGGGGAAGGTTATATTCCTGTATGACGAGCAGCAAAAGAAGTTCTTGCTGACGCAGTGCGAGCGGCTCATGCGGGCGCCGCGTTGACACGGGGCAGTAGAAAGGTTGTCCGCGGCCGAGTGGTTGGGACAATTCTTTCTACTTATATTCGATACTCGCACCGCGTTGTCCGCGCTCGCCTACTACTGCAGTCTACACCACTTCGCCCCCAAAGGCTTCCGCTAAGCTTGCGCTTCCTTCTAAGTGAATATCTATCGTGGTTCGCGACCGAGTGCACTTTCAATAAACTTTCTCTGTCTATAAACTATTTTTTTAAGTCTTCTGTTTTGTACGAGTTCGTCACAAATATGATCGTTCGGTTCGTTCGTAGAGAAATTGTTTTCCATATACCGATGTAATCCGTTGTATTTTTCTAACATTTAATCAGTCCTTTGGCGTGAGTGTACGAAATTTTGGATATTTGAAATGCGTTTTTTGTAACTGTAATATTTTATTGTAATATGCTAAAGATATATCGTTGCCATACCTTTTTCTAGCTGTCATTAATTCTTATTTGATGTACTACGTATTGCTTTAACAATAATGTAAGACCATAAAACTACATTAAGTAGTTCTTACGACCTTCTATATTTAAGTACCACGTAACAATACATAAATCTGATGTTTACGACAGGTGAAAATATGTTATACTTACTTTAAGTACTTATCGACCTGTATAATGATATTTGGTTGAAGATATTCGTCAGTTAAAGTAATGTCCTAGTTAAGTAGCGACTTATAAATTGAATTAGTGATTCACATTAGAATTGTTACCCACTCGAATTCAGTGTCAATACACACTTGGAATCTCGATAAAACTCTGTGAATGCTGTCGCGTTTAGTTTACAAGTACCTACTCCTTAGCATTAGAACCGAAGTATGGTTAAAATGACTAGTGTATAAAGGCTATTTTATATTTGTTTACTTCAAGTAAGAGTACAAAATAGTTTATTAATCAGTTTATACTTCCGATATAATCGAGAGAAATACAGTTAGTTCGTCGCGGAGTCGTGTATTAGTTGCCGATGTACCAAAACTAGTGCCTTAAGAAAGATGCATGCACGATACACGGACCACTCGTTACTAATCGACGTGTCCATTCGATGTTTAAAGTTTTCATTTATTGAGAAATAGTGTTGTTGTTTAGATGTTTTATATTACGTTACAATATATAGTAATAGACAGTATAACGTGTGCTAGCTTCAACGCATCATTTTAACGCACGACGATGGGAGGATTTTAAAATGCACAGTTCACTTAAGATTTATTTTTATTGAATCTGTATATTATTATGTACGTTGGTTGCAAGTTACGAATGCGTTGCAGTTACGATTCAAAAGTTTGTTGAAATGTAAAGATGTAAAATTTATTCCTTTTTGTACAACGTTTATTTTGTAAAACATTTATGTGCTATATTTACTCCGTTGTTTTGTACCGTTTGTATGGTCTTGCTTATTGCACGATATATTATTTCGATTGTTTTTATCTTCGAGCTTTATGTATCGTCGTTTCGAATAAATGGAACTATTTAAACTATCTTGAATTTTATTTAAAAATACTACCTTTTAAAATATATATCCTATTTCCTGTATTGAAATCTAATTATCTAGGTACACATAATAAAACTGTAATGGAATTAATTCTTTACATAGTATATTGGTTTCAAAATTTTGTGTACGTAAGCTTTGTTATCGATATGGAGTTATTATGAAGACTATTTTTCATTATTTACGCGTACCTACCTACATACCGATTGGTATTAAGATCGTTGCCAGAACGAAGTGACATTAACATGACGCTACAACATTATTAATGGACAAATTTGTCATAAACCAATTTACGTACAAACTTGTTACAATTAAAAGGAGGGTTATAAAGAGGTTTATATTCAAACGATAAAACGGATATGCTGAATGACGGCTTACGTCTTTGCTGTAATGACTACTTTACGGACATTAAAATTTAGGAGATACTCGTTTAGCTTCATACTTAATCGCATTCAAATCAGATCTTTACAATCGGATCCTGTATGTTTAGATCAAACAGACATTTACAGACATCTTGATAATAAATATATAATACTCTATTAATTGAATTATTTCTTAGTCTTCTTAACCACTATACTGTTTTTCACACACATTGAGAAATCTCAGGTAGGTGATTCGTGATCGGTGTGTGATTCGGGAATTATGAAAAATGAACGTCCAGGAACTTGGCACCAACATTAGAAGGTATCGCAGTTTTGAAGGTTGTTCTAAGATTTTAATGAAAAAAGTGATAAAATTCAAATTGAAATCAGTGGTGGAAAACTTAGCGTAGGAAACTGTAAATGTATTTATAGTCTATTAAAACATTTCGAGCATTCGTTGGTGAAAATTACGTAGTTTTTTTTTTATTTAGTTGTCATAGTAGATGACACTGATCAAGTTACGGAACAGTTATCTAATAGATGACACTAATCAAGTTTGGTAACAGTTATCTAATAGATGACACTGATCAAGTTACGTAACAATTATCTAATAGATGACACTAATCAAGTTAGGTAACAGTTATGTAATAGATGACACTGATCAAGTTAGGTAACAGTTATCTAATAGATGACACTGATCAAGTTAGGTAACAGTTATCTAATAGATAACACTGATCAAGTTACGTAACAGTTATCTAATAGATGACACTAATCAAGTTAGGTAACAGTTATCTAATAGATGACACTAATCAAGTTAGGTAACAGTTATCTAATAGATGACGCTGATCAAGTTAGGTAACAGTTGTCTAATACATGATAGCGGTTGTTCTAGCATTGTTGTTTATTGTTCCAAAATAAAAAAAAGTATTTTTTGCCATTTTCTCTGAAAGTTCCAGTCTCAGTATTAAACCGTTTTGGAACAATGTAGAACAAACCGGAACAAGCCTCAAGATTGTTGTAATTTGAAAGTGTGGTGCCAAATTTCTTAGACGTTAAGAAAGATCGAAGCAATTATCACAATACATAATGTAATTAAAAAAAGAAGTTTATTATTGTTATTAATTAATTTAAGCCAGTCAAGTGCTTTGGCTCTTCAGTATTTCTTTTGTAACAAAAGAATAAACCTAAGCCACTCTGCATGTCAGGCCAGCGAGGCCAGTATAAGCCGAACCAATCTACATGTATTGTAACGTGTATCATCTATTACTAAGGTTTGTGCGTGTATCCAATTTGTCATAATTTATTGTCACTCATGTCGACCACCAACAATGACTTTTTTTGTCAGAAAATACGTTTATTTACCATAGACTTCGATTCATACAACATGGTGCTTAATGGTGCGGTTCATATTGCTCAATTTTGCACGGCGATAGCCAGCGTCTAATAATGAGGGCGCTAATCGCCGCGTAGAAGTTGACTTATGAAGTTATGAGTACCATAATGCAACTTTTGGTGCTAGTGACACAACCCTGCACGTAAGCCTGCACGCTTATAATCAATAAATCAATATCTTTAATTTGAATCTGACAGCTTCACTGTGATGTATTTATTTATCATTATTATTATCATTATTTTTTGTTTTTGTTTCTTTTTTTGTCTTTTAAAAAATCTTTCTTCATGATGCCGAAATTAAACGTAGCATGATCGAAATTGGGTGCATAGGTTTGTGGGTTTCGGGCACTGTGTCACCATGAAATATCTTAGTTTGTATTATTATTTTTTTTTTTATGTTTTTATTTTTTATTTTTCTAGTTATGCATTCTCTACCAAAATTTAACCAGCAGGACCAGCAATGAAAAACAACAACTTCTGTGATAAATAATATTTAGTTCCTTATTAGCATTATTATATTATTTTATCTATTTATATTTATATTATATATCTACTAAATATATTAGGTACATATTTATATTTATTATAATGTCAGATAATGAGGCGTACTACACAGCATGTGATAATCTTTCTGATAGATCCACAGATGATTCCTTTCAGGATCCTGAAACCTTGGATATTCTTCTAAGTAAAGCTCTAAGTGATAACCCCCTATCTTTTAATATTTGCCATCTCAATGCCCAAAGCATACCTGCTCATCATACTGACCTTCTCGACGCGTTTACCTCACCCACTTCGCCGGTAGTTCATGCTATCCTTGTCTCTGAGACCTGGCTTAAACCTTCCCTTCCCAGTACTTCCTATAGCTTGCCTGGATTTATATTGCTTAGAAACGATCGAATTGGTAAGGGTGGTGGAGGAGTGGCTATATACCTCCGCAGTGATATCCATTATACTATTATTGAGTCTTCCCCCTCTGCATACTCTGCATCACCAGAATATCTCTTTATTGAGGTCCAGGTAAAACATGCTAAAGCTTTGTTAGGAGTTATTTATTGCCCCCCCTCCATTGATTACTTCTCCTGTCTTGAAAAAGCTTTAGAAGCTCACTGCCCTCTGTTTGAGCACCACATCTTAATGGGGGACTTAAACACTGATCTTCTCAAGGCAACCTCTCGATGTAACTATCTTCTCGAAATAATCAAGTCCGTCAACCTCTCTATTCTTCCTTCGGAACCCACTCACGTCAATATCGATACTTCTGACTCCTTGCTTGACTTGATGATGGTGTCCTCTTTGGGGCATGTATTATGTCATGGCCAACTGAGGGCACCTGGTTTTTCACGACATGACTTAATTTATATGGCATACAAACTACGGCCACCGAAGTTGAAGGCAAAGGTGATCACGATGCGCTGCTTTGCAAACATCAGTAATGACGACTTAGTCAAGGACACTGCAGAAGTGGACTTCTCCAGAATATATTCTGCGTCAACCGTGGATGAGAAGGTGAATAATTTCAACGACATTATTATATCGCTCTACGACAAGCATGCGCCGCTCCGAAAAGTGAGAATAAAAAAGCCACCAGCTCCTTGGATCACCAGAGCTGTCCGGATGGCGATGACGAAGAGGGATAGAGCTTTCCGGAAGTACAAACGGGACAGGTGTGATGAAAACTGGTCCCTCTATAAGGTTGCCCGCAACCGATGCAACCAGATGGTCAGGGCAGCCAAACGAACTTATATCTCCGATAATATTTTGAACTCTTCCTCAGCCAACATATGGAAGTTCCTTCGTTCTCTTGGCATCAGTCAATGTACCTCCGATACTATGAAATATTCTTATTCAGCTAACGATTTCAACACCTATTTTACTTCTACTTCCACTTCTCCCCTCAATGATAGTATTAAAACTTCTACAATTTCGGAAATTTCTTCTATGGCACAACTTCCCATACAGAATTTCTGTTTCTCCATGGTGACTTTGGATGAGATGCGTAAAGTTATCTCTTCGATTAAGTCGAACGCGGTGGGATACGATGGCATCGGTCGTTCTATGATTTTGCCTATACTCGATTTCTCACTACCGATCATAACTCATATTATTAACTGTTCTCTCTCAACCGGTGATTTTCCTGCTTCCTGGCTCAAAGCTCTTGTCATTCCAATCCCAAAAATAGTTAATCCTTGCGAGATAAAAGAGTATAGGCCCATCTCTCTCTTACCCTACTTGTCCAAGGCATTGGAGGCTGTTGCTCACAACCAACTCTCGGATCACATTTATAGACATAACCTGCTCAGCCCCCTCCAGTCAGGTTTCAGACCTGGGCATAGTACCACCACCGCTCTTCTAAAGATCACGGAAGACATCCGGGATGGCATGGAAAATAAAATGGTCACCGTCTTGGTCCTAATAGACTTCTCTAACGCCTTCAACATGGTAGACCACGATATTCTCCTTGCTATCCTGTCTACTCTGCGTGTCTCATCCACTGTCCATTCATGGTTCGCTTCTTACCTTAGGGGACGTCAGCAGGCAGTGAGATGCGATGAGACCTTGTCCAGTTGGCGTGGTCTCGCATCCGGTGTGCCCCAGGGTGGCATCCTTTCCCCTTTACTTTTTTCCATATTTATTAATCATCTTACTTCGTTCCTTGGCTGCTCTCACCATCTTTATGCTGATGATTTACAAATATATACTTCTGCCGAGCCGAATGACATCAATAATGCCATTAATAAGATCAACTTAGACTTAAATATTGTCAGTGTGTGGTCCCAGAAATTTGGCATTAAAGTAAACCCGGCCAAATGCCAGGCTATAGTTGTGGGTAGCACACGTCAGATAGCAAAGCTTGACTTTTCTTCAGTGACGCCTGTTTCGTTCGAAGGATCGACTATCCCCTTCCGTTCAAGCGTAAAGGATCTTGGCATTTACATCGATAGTACGCTAAGCTGGGTGACGCAAGTGAGTGAAGTATGCCGCGCTGTCAATTCTACGCTATCTTTTCTTAGCCGGTTTAAGAACTTCTTGCCCCTCAAGACCAAAACCTATCTCGTTCAAACACTCGTTCTGCCGATCATAGATTACGGTGATATATGCTACATAGATGTTGGTGAGACTCATATTGCCAAGCTGGACCGTCTCGTTAATAGTGCCGTTCGTTTTGTGTTTGGCCTTCGCAAGTTTGATCATATTTCCTCCTATCGTTCAGAGCTTAAGTGGCCTCATATCCGTGAACGGCGGCACATTAGATTACTCTCCTTCCTGTCGGACATACTTTCCAATCCTCTCGCTCCTGAATATATAAAATCCAGATTCCACTATTTACACTCTACCCATGATCGACAGCTTCGTTCCACTGAATCCAATCTCCTCTTCATCCCGCTACATCGATCCGGATTTGTATCTAACTCTTTTGCAGTGCAGGCTGCCCGGCTTTGGAATGCTCTCCCCGATGAACTACGAAGGCCGGTTAGTAGGATTACTTTTAAGAAGAATATTCGAGCGTACCTGGCGAATCAATGCTCGTGAATAAACATTATCTATAATCTAGTCCTTATTTTGGTAATTTTCTTAATCGTGTCGTATAGTAGTGTGTGTGTATATATATAAATATATGTATTGTGTATATATATTTCATAATTATATATATAAGTAATAATATAAGTATGTATACAAATATATACATTTATATATTGTATGTAAGGTAGCTATGTATAATCTATATCATCACTTTAGTTGTTCTTACCGCTCTTCGTGTCCTATCAGTTTAGCCTAATGGTTGGCTGGTAGATAATGCATAATGCATTAAGCCCGCCATTTATTACCATATTTGTGATGTGGTTTAATAATGAAGTTTAAATAAATAAATAAATAAATAAATACATATTACGCACATAACTTTTAAAATTATTTTCAAAAAATCTCTGCCTATTTATTATGTAGGTATTTAGGTAAGTATGGAGGTCCTTTAACTAGGAACGAAATTACATTCTGACCACCTTCTTATAGCTTTTACCTTCTCGTAAGTATAATATTATGGTCATCTAAGATGCAAAGTATAATGTATACAAAATCGAATTTCTGTTAGTGATTCAATATATTCAGTACTGAATAGCGTTATCGAATACTATAAAGAGTTGTACAGCTATAAGCGTTAACATAGAAATTGTAGGTACCTATCTATTTCGGCAGGGTCCACGTGAAATGAGTGTTCGAAGTTATTGAATCGAAACGTGAGGCAACCAATGAATGATGTATATTGTCAATAACGAGTGGGATGATTTTATGACATCTGCCTCTCCTATTAAAGACCGTCACGGGATTGCGATAATCTGCCTTGAAATGTATCAGTTATGTCATAGGTTACGGTTTAAGTTAAGTACCTACGTAAGTGCGTCAATAATAGGTACTTCATTTACGTTTAAATTTAACTGTTAAATCTCAAATTCTTACATTACTTTGTTGAACCTCTCATGTATTAATTTGATTATAATCATTTGTACATTATGTAAGTACGGGCCATAGATACGAATCAAATTGGGTAGGTACCTACCTTTTACAACTAACAAAAGATCATAAATGTTCCAATATTAAGTGTTAGATATAACGGCATAGGTGGTAGCCTTAACTTTTGCCATTAGATCCAAAGTAAATTAGCATAAACCTGGTTGTTTAGAGTATAGTCTCAACAAATATAATGCAAATGCAAAAGATTTGCATTAGAAATTGCGGGAAAACGGTGAAAGTTGCGTAAACAACTATAATATTGGAAACTACTTAGCAGCGGAAAGTGCTTACCTGTCAATATGTTAATTTCACGGAGCATAAAACCAATGGTTATATGGTTCTAGTAACCTGAGTTTTCCCGTTTCAGTATTTTGACTTTATACCTATCTACAATTTTATTGTATAAGTTAGCTTATGTGTACTTATCTTTCATATTTGTGCGAACTTTGGGATAACTTAGATAAGTAGAAACTAATTCCTAAACTAATATGCCGTATTCAATAGATAATAATTCAATAGATTTTTAAACTTCAACAAGGTTCTAGGCAGGTAGAATATTAGATTGATGATAGAGTTAATAACTGTCTTCGTATGTACCTGAAACCAGGTACCTATAGGTATGTACTGTATGTTCGTGAGCGAAGGCAATGCTACTTTTCCGACTATTGACATAAAAGAAAAATGTGACCCGAGAACTAGTTTACTTGGTTATTTTCTTATTTTGTTTACAGGTATAGTTAGGTAGGCTTCTATGCTTATTGGAGTACCTACTAGTAACGAAAGTTTTATGATGCAGTACCTAGGTTATTGGAGAGGTACCTAATATATACCTATCCGATAGGTATAGATACCTAGGATAAAGAATAAATGGATCAAACGTAGGTATACAAATGTGTTTTATTGAAACTGTAATTTTCTTATCTTTATTTTTATTTTCCTACTTCTTACTGCCCGCGCTTGCGATGAAAACTATATACCATTTAATTATAGCTTGAAACGCAGGGAAAAATACTGTAATTGTTTAAAATTAACTACCCGCATAATATCAACATTCTGTGATTGTAAGTTGCAACATGAAGCTTTGTTCTCTATTGTGACAAACTAGTGAACACACGTGGCTTTCGGTTACTGTTTGCATAGGACGGACGAGCGGGTTAATGAAATGGCTTACATAAATTAGATAATGTAATTGAAATATTAAGGTAGATTTGTTAAGCAAACTTTTCCATCTGACTAAGCCACTTTGTGTAGTACCTATATGAAACAATCTTCAAGAAATTATAGATATAGGTATAATATTTGTACATGAACCCCATGATAATTACCTCATACATCCCCATAATTATCGCATTCCAAATAAGATAACTATTTAAACCGATCCGCCAACGTTTAAAGTTCGATTCCTAGTGAGGTAGGAAGAACGATTAGTCTATTTTAGATGAGATGTGCATATTTATCTTTATGTTTTGTCCATGGCACCAAAGACGCAGGGAATCCTTATAATTTTAATTTTTTAAATTTAAGTAAGATAGATAAAAATTATGTTTTCATTAGTAGGTATAACGAAATAGGTCTCGTATAAAATGACATAACTCAAGTAGATAAAGTACCGGCCCTGTTTAGTACAGAGATCACGCGAATCAATTTTTCACACCGTCAACGTTCACTACTACGTGAAGGTAACCGGAGTGAGATGGCCCCTTCCTTATTTATCTTTTAAATTAATTCTGTCCCCTTCAAGAATGTGATTATTTCTGACTAAAATAACGTTTGCTCGCCGCTTTTGCATCTAAAAACGTAACGAGAATTTTGTGCCAGTAATAATATTAAGTATTTCGTTTTTCACAACTATTAGTGAAAAGGCTCCGAAAAATGCTACGTAAATGGATAAATAAACTTTATGCGTAGATAAGTTATCACTAATGTAATCTCTGTGGAGTGGGTTTTAATAATACATCGTACATAATTCAGTTTTCATTTGCGGCGATTTGGATATCTAGGGGGTGTTTAGTGAATGAACGAAATCGGGTGTCTTGTGAGTAAAGTTTTCCCCTTCAACAAAAAAGCAAAAATATTAATAATGAAAATTAACGAATCATTACGATCACGGAATAGTTAATAAATTGTGTGAAGTGATTATGATGTATCGCTACCTACTTGATTTCATATCTTATCACATCTTAGGAAAGTGGGAGTTACTAATTAGGTACTTAGGTACCTACTCCTGATTTCTATGAGGTCGTAATAAATATATTACACACCTACCTAGTATCAATCTTAAGGTGTGTAACCGCAAGGGCAAACCTGCCACCAACTTACAATTTATTACGCATTAACATGAAATAGGTTGCACGTGTACATTTCTATCTACTCTGACTCTACTTATACTCTGAGTTGAAACTTTGTTTAACAAACAAATTATACATACATCTTAGTTAATACCTATACCAAATTATTTATATACACTTCTCAATTGAAAAAAAATGGCTGGGAGACGGTTAGAATGTAGACTTAAAAAGCTGTTAAAAACTGTTGATTAGAAACTATTATAACTTTTACTATATACGTAGAAAAAAATGCAATTGCCAAAAGATATTTGTTATCGTAAACTTTACAACATTTTTTACAACGATTACCTCAAGTTACCATCGCGAGGCAATTTTTATTACCATAAATATGATTCTTTATACGTATTTGCAACATCTAATGGGCAACATCTAATAATGATTAAGTAACGTAGAGATTGTAGAGTCAATAAACATTAAGCAAATGTTATGTAAAACCTAGATTTATTATGTGATTTTTGCAGTCGAAAGAATTAAGAAAATGTCACTAGGAAGTCTAAAATTTTGGAAACATTGACTTTCATTGAATATAGGCGATAATAAAGCGACAGTATAGAGCCATCTACAAATCCTAATAACATCAGTGACAACAAGATATTTAAGATTTTTTTAAATGTTTGTGTTTAACTTCTGGGAATCTACCCAAATGATATTATCTATCTAGATAAATTAATTTTAAACCGAAGGTGTAGGTAGTTACCTCTATCATAGTTTTTGAATTCTTTTTATTAATCACAAAGCACATTATATTGTGATATATTGTTAAAAAATTAAATAATAAAAAAGATAAATATTGTAACAGTTGTGATCTTGAGCACTTGTAAAATCCTTTATCTTCTTAATTAATTAATAGTCTGCAAGTTTACTTAGGCAAAGAAGAATTTTATTCTATTTATTTTTCTATCCTTTGTACCTCATAAAGGCATGAACAGACTGAAGATAGGATTAATAGAATCACTTTTTTATTTTGTCAGCTGAAAATGTGTAATAGAATTTAAAAATTCGTACACTTATGAATAAACATTTATTAAGATTCAGTATTAATAAATAAACGCAAAGTAAGCAGTAATAAGTTCCAATTCTGCTTCTTGAGTTAAAGTTAATTGTAGGATTAGCTACCTAGCCTAGTTCGAGTGTAAATTCAGGCCATCCGTGTATTAAAGTGTTCTTATTAATAAGGCTGACTAAATCCAGTTTTATTAAAATAGTCCTAAATCTTTAAAATAAATGCATTATAATATTTTGGTGAACTGGAATATAGGAAGGGGACGTCGGTGAATTACGTGAGGCATTTTCGCGATGCTTCTCCTGGTGAGATATCGTAAGATTTGACTCATCGTTTCCACTTTACCTCAAATTCATGAGGTTATTTTATTTTATTTTTCTAGTGTAAGATTAGTCTAAATTTTAACTTTGTTGTTCACGTAATACAACTTTGGGTTAAGGCAATATGTTATTTAGAATTTTACATTGCCTTAAATAAAAATAAACTTAAATATAAAAACCAATGTGCAAGAGCCATAACAAAGTTTAAAAAATAAAATAACGTCAACACCAGACTAGTTCTGTATTCTCGTTGTTGTTCATGAAGTGAAGATGAAAAATAAAATAATTATAAGATTTATCCTTCATATAACAGAGTAGGTACCTACGGGAATTTCTTATGGAAATCCTCCTTTCCTAATTTTAAAAATAAAAAAGTCATGTGAATCTGGACTGAGTACGGCTAAAGACAGTTGGACCGGGTAGGTGGTGCTGATGTCGAGTTACTTTACCGAACAAGCTAAACTATTAGAAACATTCAAACGCATTCACAGCAAATGTTTTCTGATAGGTATGAGGAGAATTTACTAATTAGGTATTCAAAGAATTTATTAATATGGTACGAAAATTGTAAATCTTAAACTAAGAGATCAATCAAACTTAAAGAGATAAAATATGGCGCAGAACAATATTTTCTCGGTCTTTTAATAAAGATATAAAAACGTAGATTCCTTTTAAGTCCTATAAACCGCTATGGTACAGGTACAGGTATGGTAACAATAAAAATGGATAGATAAAATGTTACCATCACATTAACGAGTTCACTCGAAACCTCCCCTAAGGAAGCA
>LGAG01000024.1:53573-67474 GCA_001278395.1 Lerema accius
TCATTGATACCTATATAAATAAATGATTTTTGATTTTGATTTTGATTTTGTTATTACTCGAGTAGGTACTCGGTTAGTCAGCTCTTTTGTCGGCTATTTGTACAAAAAAACTCCTACAAAATAAGGTCGCCTATATTCAGGCCCTATAATAATATAAAGAGCGACGATTGAGCGACAATTTGCGACACATGTTAACGCTCGTAAACGCATTAGCGTCGCGTAAAGTCGCGTTTGTTTTGCAACAGCCCTGTTCATGCTAACATGCTTAGGACATTGTATACCGCTGTTATACAATTTTAGAATACGTACAGTTCCATTATAACCTATTCTATACCTTACAAAAGGATTAAAGTGGCTGCATATTTGCCATCCGTTATCTTTTATAGCTTACAGAGATTGTTTACGTAGAAATTTAATAACAACAATTCTTTTCGATTTTGTGTGGTAACGGTAAATTACTCTTGAAAAGTACGCTGACTAAAACCAGATTTATTTATGGACATAAAAACAAGTGAAGAGAATGCAGTTAAGAGTAGGTATTATTATGAATAAAGTATATTATGAATAAAGTTTATAGTTACAAACAGGTAAATTAGACCTATAAGAACAATTTATATTTTAAGCCATGACGAAAAGAACGCCAACACGCATAAGAATATAGTAAGTTCTACGAACAAATGGTGTACTTATGTAATTTTCTATGATAAGCTCTTCATAGCTTTTAATTTCCGTCACAATTGTATGCCACTTCTACAACTTTTGCCATTTCCTACTAAAGTTTCTCCTCCAGCCGAACCTAACTTAGGTAGCTTAGAGGTAGGAATTATAAGTTTTGTATCAAAACTTGTGTAAGTTTTATTCGGCTGGTGTTCACTGATTTTAACTGTACGTTTTATCTTTTGTGTCGCTGGAGAAAGTGTTGTGTAAATCCGGCCTTATCATTGCGTCGGCGCCATGTCGCGGACATTTATTGCACATCCATCATAGTCGTCATAACGTTTTATTTTTGACAAGTCATCGTTGACAAATCCTTTTGTATATGATTTTTTAATAACTTCACATAGTATTGTATACTGTATTATTCCCGGTCTGATTACTTATTCCAATTCTGAATAATGGAGTAATTAGCAACTTTGAACTTAGTTAATGTTGTTTGACAGTGCCGTTCACAATGGATATAACCTGTTGATTGTTTCCGTAATTCCGTATACGTTCTGTAGACATCATAATAGGCGGTTGGTCAATGTAAGAGGAGTTATATTAATCTAATTCTACTGTATATTACTAGACGTCAAATTATGAGAGATTTTTTTTTATACTGTGGTGTAAAGCCGTTAACTTACGTGGGTAGTGTAGGATAGAACAAAAGTATTCTTGACCTAGTTTAGGCCAATGAACCCATGAGCTTCTCGTTAAGACGGGTTGACATTCGAACACCTAACAACTGACTAATGAACCGGGTTAAATTAAAAATGGAATACATCTCTCGTTATTTTGTATCTTAGTAGAGCAGTGAATTTATTTGCTTTTAAAAGAAGTTCAGAGCAAATAATAATAGTAGTCCTTCGTATTTTTCTTCAGTGAAAATATTGCTAGTTAAATTATATTCTCGGAATTCTAGACTTTTGAACACATTAAAATTCTTAAATGACTATTTTTCAAAGTTCTGATTTATTTTACTAATTCGAATGTTACATTATTCTTTACAAGGGGTCCAAGTTGTTATATGTACTTTGCCCATATCAGCTGGCTTGTATTGATTATACTAGCATACGAAGTAACAGATTCGTCCTCGCTAGATCGATGCAGGAGGCTTCGCTTGAATGCCTCCATCTATTAATAGCAAGCCACTTTAAAGTAAATCACATACAGTAGATAGTTTACCTAATAGATTAGATACTAGGTTACTATAAATATTTAATTAAATGAGTAAAAAATCCAAGTTTTCGAAAAGAACTATTTCCAAATTAGAAATTGGTTTAAGTGAACATACTAAGTACAGATATAATTATACTTTCCGAGTTATGATTTTTAAACAGTATTTCACCCATATTTTATATTCCTATTATATAAAATGTTTTATCGTATCAAAGTCAAGTGACTCAATTATACGATTCGATCAAAAATGTCGATACAGCCGGCAATTTGTAAATTTAATTATTCTGCGACGAAATCGGCAGAACTTTGAAGATCACTGAAAATTTGTTCGGATTTTTTGTTGTTTACGTCAGAATGGCATTGTTGGGTGGATTCTTTTCAGAAGAGCAGACACGTAATATTTACTGACGTAATATTTACTAACGCTTTATTATCTGGTTCCATGTTACGTAAACACGATCCTGAAACAAAAACTCATTTATTTTTCTGCTTAATAATAAACTACGCTTCCGTAAAATAGTATCTAATTACAACATAAAATAGTATTTAATTATTTACAACGGGAAGATAATGAGCAGAAGAATAGCAGGAGGGTTATAACAAACAAACAAGCAATAAGTTCAAAGTTCAATAACTTTCAACAATTAATTTGGCACCCACATGGCATGATTATTCTTTTATTAGTTCATGACTATGCCTTATGAGGGAGGCATATTCAATGTAATGTGACGTCACATAGTCTGTAACGAGCGCAGCGAACAAATAAGATGCTTCTAACAAAACCTTATTTGTCAATTTATCTTAAGTAGTTGAAAAGTTCTGGTCATAAACCGTAGTCGGATAAATACAGACAGGTAAATAAAATTGCCTTTAACTATCCATATCACCATATAGATATTAAATTATTACCCCGTCATAATATTAGTCTCCCATGCAGAGGCATTGATGACGCATTCCTATGATTTGATGCCGAAAAGATATTCTGAAAGCGTTCCGAATTCTAACAGGTTATTAGTATCGTAAATTTCTATGAAAATACGTACAATGCGTACTGACATGATATATTTCTTACACTGGCTTTCTGTATCCATTACGTGGCTGTCAATGTATAGTAAAACTATAAAGATGTCAGAATAGAAAACTGGATGGATAATGTAACCCAGTGACTTTATGGCCCACAGGGAGAGTCCATTAAAGGCCGCTGTTTTATGTGCTCTGTGTCAGACTATTTGTTTACACGTAGTAGATTTCGTTGCTTCAATTTCACTTTCCTGATTTAGCTATGTTGGTATTATCTAACGTGAAAACTTCATAGTTTTGTATTTTTTGCCAAGAAACCGCCTTTGGTTTGATTCAGAAATGCTTCGGTTTCCATCATCAGATTAGCTTAATTCCTTAATAATATTGTAGTTTTATCCCATTAATATATGCATATAAAATTTCAGCTCAATCGGACACCGGGAAGTTAGTTTTCTAAGGGGGGTCACATATTTATGACGCCAAGGGACGGTCAGATATTTTTGTTCGTGACTGTACATTTTATAACGGGGTGGATCCAAAAAGAACCATATTTGTCAAATCAAACCACTTCAGTCCATATGAGTGGGCGAGCAAGTACCTACCTACTTAACAATACACTTAATGGTATGTAAGAGTCAACAAAGCGAGAAGTATAAGTATTCAATTTGCATTTTTCAAGAGTTGATAGGAAAATATAAGATTTTTCACATATTTTCTACTGCATGGAAACTCATTCAACTGTTATGAACCGATAAGCATACACTCAGTCAGGGCAAAATAAACTGTATCATGGTGTACGAAGGTTAGAATTTGAAAATTTACATAAACTTGTGCTAAATAATGAAGAGTGTAAATGTTTATTGTTATGGAATATTGGCAATGGTTGAAATTTCTTCTACACTCGTTAACACAAGTTAAGTGACAGTCCACATTATGATTTATAATCTTTTTATATTAGTATAGAAATGATTAACTTTACTAATACGTAATTTTGCGCTACAGTTTTGCGTGAGCAAGTTTACAAGATTCTCCTATAGTAGAAGAATATTTCCAAGGTTTATTGGCCTATGCAGATGGTATAACATGGTCATAGTGTTTAGTATACATCATTGATGTAAAATTCTGTAAAGCATAAAAATAATTCAAACGTTATATTTGTGTTAGGTTTAACTAACTTAAATGTAACTTGTGTAACTCTCTTTGGGTAGGCAATATCTATTTGTATAGATAGATACAGTATTCTACAAAACAATTGAAACAGTTTTTTTATTATTATTTGTGATATGGTTTGATGGCTAAATCATATGACGTGGAATAAAGCGGAAAACACTAACAGTAGATCAGAGAAATCTGTTTTTAATTGATTTTTGTATAAACATTGTCGATCAAGTGGTCCAGTGTGAATGATTGATTAGGGTACTGTGACAATCTATACTTAGTTAATAACGTCATACTTGAAGTGGGAGTTCTAATGATTTGTAGTAGAGTTAATACAATTTATATTTCTATAGGTAATTCGTAAATTATTCATGGAATACACAAATATGAAAAGAGACCTGTGCTCATTAGTAAGTAATCCATATTCTTTTTTTAAATTGAATTTAGATAGGTCCTGTAGTACAGATATATCCGTATTTTTTAAACTTTTTGGTAGTCCTTTCTAGTTATGTTACAAAGTTACCAGAGTATTAAGTTATAGAATTATTGAAAATCTTTTTCGTTACCAAATCTTTTTATAATTATTATTTTTAATTTACTTATTGGTAGTATCTTTCAAACTCGGTTGAAGACCTTAAATATATCTCATTTTAAAGTTAATAACAGCGCCTTTTTACGTATCTATCCATCTATTAATATTAGAGGAATAAACAATATCTACTCTATTTCTATATTATAATATTTCTTTGTGTATTCGAAAGAAACTTCTTTTTCCCTAGCGAATATTACAATTACGATTAAGTAATACGACGCCCTTGTAGAGGAATGCTTTTACTGAAAACAATTCCCAATGCCAAAATGCTACTAGTTTCATGTGACAAAAAAGATGAAGTATATGATTTGTAATATGAAACCTTCTTTATATTTGGTTTTTATTGATTCTGATATAACCAATGTTATGTTATATTTATTATAGATATGTTACGTTCTCAAAAAAGGTTTTCGCCCAACATTGCATGCTTCCTTATCTTATGTAACTGAATTTAAGATAAGATTGCATTAATTTCTAATTTTAATTAATAGCCAAATATAAACAATTTCTAAATTATTTTTCTGTCATGACATGTCATTGAGACTATAACAGCACGTTACAATCATAAAAGTTAAGTTAACTTAAGACACCGACATCTGTTGAATTCTATCTTATCATTAATGTCCTAACCTATTCGATCCTATTGATTTCACAAAACAAGTCTATTGAGTGAAATATGACCTCACCAGATCTCAAATCTTTCAGACGTAACATGATACTAAACAAACGTACATTTCTGTTATATGTAAGAAGATCCGTCGCAAGAAACTAAGTATGCAAATAACATAATTTATATGAAACACATACGTAGATTGTCAGTAATACAAACTTGGTTCGAGACATATTTTTGTTCTCATCTTTTCATTTTCGTATATTCATAAATAAACTACTAAAACGGTTCGTTAGAGCCGTGTGAATCTGAAAAGAATTAGCAAGTGGAGTTCTTTGGTTGTCTATACAACGATTCTATTATACTTTGTGCCTTTGTCTTTCCGCTTTGTCAAAGTGACCTAAAATTTGCAATTGTGCAAGCTTCCCTCGTGCCCTGTACAAGAGCAATGTCCACATTTTACGCCTTCAACATTCATAAATTTTATGCACTTCTGCACTAAAAATACAGACCCATTTGTCATCTGCGGTTCACGTACTTCAATATTTAAATGTTATTTTTCCGATAAAAATGAACGGATAAAACGTAGACAGTTATGGAAACAGCTATATTGTTTTATCTGACTACGAGTATATTTACTTTAACAACTATCTATTTTATCTGTCTGTTAAATTGCAAACTTATAACAAAATTCTCTTGCCACTTTAAGCACAAAATAGAGACTAACTTTTAAGTTTGGTGGAATTGTAGTCAAGTACTAAATTATTTTATGTACAAAAATATATTTATTCTTTGGATTCTTATGCAGTGTTGGTGGGAAAACAATTAAATTGATTTTAATGCAATTTCAAATTTGTGACCTCATGTTATTATGGGTTAACTTAAATAATGTTACATATTTTATCGAGATTTGTTGGATAGAATTTATTAATTACAATTATTGAACGATAAATGCGGGTAAAGAAATATAAAATTTGTTGTAAGATAATTATGCTTTATAAACATGAACAACTTTTTAAACAAAATATTAATTTGATATTTTTTTTTATGCAGGCTAACAACTAAAAACTGAAAATGATACCACGCAAGAATCATATTTTTGCTTGTTTAACAGTTGGATAAATACTCAATTTCGTGCGATTTATTATTTATTTCATAGAAGGTGTATAAACATGATAACTTTATATAAGTATTTAAGAACTGTTGGAAAAAACCAGATGGCCAATTGATAGTGAGTGGTTACCGTCTCTTATATAATTGCCTACCTAACTGCATCGTATCTTTTAAACAATGATTTATTATATTTTCACAGACTTTGTTAAGCATATAGGCATTACATTTTTTATTGAATTTTTCAATTAATGCTTTGACATGTAATCAAACAGAAACACATTCAAAGTAGAATTTAGGAATTTCAATGTTTTACATAAAGTTTTAATAAAATAGGTAATAAAAAACTAAAAAACATTAAACGAACTTCAAAAAAGTGAACTAAAAGGTATGAAATAACGGATTAGGGACCTACGAGTATAAATTTATTTAAACTTTAATGTCGTTACAGTAGATGTATAAAACACGCACTTTACAACTGAAGAAAAACTGTTATAATAAAAAAAAATTACACGGCCTACTTCAGGAACAACCAAAAAGTACATCATAACGCAAGTTTAAGTCAAAGGTCAAGTTTGCAGTGTTTAAAAGTAATTAAGTTTGGTTGAAAAACTTGTTGAGGTGTCAGTAGAACACGCGGTGGCTGCGTCGGCACGCCCTAGGGCGGCTGTGGGCGGGGCGCGCTCCTATATAAGCCAGGCTTGCCTGAAAACATTGTTATTAAATGCGCGCGATCATATCGGCGACGTGCACCACACTTTCCCACCAAGTGACATTCCCGCGCTCCAACCCAGGTAAGTTCCTCTAAACTTTTACTTCACTACGCGGAAATGTTCACGACATCTAAACCGATCTTGCTTTCAATTGTGTGTAAAAAGATAAGTCGTTAGTGACTAGAGTGAAAAGTGGATTTAGAAATTCGAATAAAACAGTTTTCCTCTTACGAAAAATATTGCGGAAATATCAGGATATATAATAATTACTTTCAAAATTAAAATGCCACTTAAATCTGAATTACGTTAAATTAGTAACCAATTTTCTCGATTTAATTTATTTTACGTAGAGATGCCTAAACTTAAACAGTTTTTTCTTAAATATGTTCAGTAACAACAGTGATCGTTTTGTGTTTTATAAAATTTTTGTATTTCAATTTATGTAAATGATTCGGAAAATCGTATGACGTCTTTAGATATTGAATGAATTAAATGTATCTATATAATTAACGAAATTAATATCACATTACGCCCGATTACCGAATCAAGGAAATCAATTTTACCCATAACCTTCTGAATATAATATATTGAATATCTAATTTTTCCGCCTATAGATGTATATTAAGTACATCGAGTGTTATTGCAATTACAGAATTTAGTAATATCAGTTTGAATCATTTGAAATTGAATACAAAAAATGTGCGAGTTTCGGACTTCCTTTAGTATTAGTAAAATTATATAAAATGACAATGCGAATATAACTTACTGAGAAATTAACATTCATTCCTGAATTCTACACCGTACTCGTAGGTAACATAAATTTAACAAGTTGCAATTGACACAGATTGTTCCCGAAAAATGTAAACTGTGAATAAAGCACTTTTTTAGGTATTTAAAAATACACACGGATTTAAACAACCTACTTTATAAAGTCAGTAAAAAAAGTGTAAATTATAATGCATAAGTAGAGAAAGCTGAGATAAATATAAATTATAATCTTAAGTCCGTGATAAATTCCAGGGTAACTCTTACTACAATACGATATTACTTTCGTGGACAAATAGATTTCTAAATATGCCAAATAGCTTCAGTTACTTGTACACGGGCAGGTTAATTGTGAAGGGAAATATGTCTCGCGTTATGGGTCCCCTACTGACATACTTGGAACCCCTTTGTAGTAGAAACAATTTTTCTGGGTTTACGGAGCTAAGAAAATGTCATATTCTGGAATTTTATGAAAGTATGAATGGAAAATTGTATCATGTTTTATGAATAGCTATTTTAGTCTGATTTTGTTTTGTTGTAGTTTATATTATTTTGAGCTCTAAATCTAAATTAAGCCAGTGAATTCCTTTGCATTGCCTAATCATATTTTCTCTCAATCAGTCGTCATTCAGAGGCTTTTAGCATCAACAGGTGCCTCAAACATTTCAAGTATAAAGATGTGTCAAGATATAAAATACACACAATTGTTAAACAGAATATTTGCGACATTTAATTCACAACATCCTTACACAATTGTATGAAATTTAAAACTCTTAAATATTTGATGGTCTTAAAAATTAATGAAAGTTCTGCAATTACAAAGAGTAATCTGAAATATTAATGAAGTAGGTATAATTACACGATATCTTTAATAAAGACAAATTACTTGTTATAATTCTGCGCTAATGGATTAGTTAAAGTATTCTAAAACCAGCAATTTCAGACAGTCATGTCAATTTTAAAAACTTTGATATCGTGGGTCAACTCTGTCAAATCCTTAAAAGGTATTAAATAAAAGAGGTACAAAATTTTGCTACGAGCCACGCCGTAGCTCTTCGTAGCTACGACATGCTACGAGTATTTACTACTTAATTTACTATTCGTATTAATTCT
The DNA here is from genome assembly GCA_001278395.1 of Lerema accius. Lineage (NCBI taxonomy): Eukaryota > Metazoa > Arthropoda > Insecta > Lepidoptera > Hesperiidae > Lerema > Lerema accius. The sequence goes on from LGAG01000024.1 coordinate 62,533, forward strand.
TGTACTGCTAATGAAATAATATTAAACATTTTATATAGGAACAAAACATCTTACAATATACAAACTAAGGCATTATTCCAACAAACTTTACCGTCCGAAAGGACAAGCATAAAAATCGTCTTCAGAGATTTTTCATATACACTGATTGAATATTACTAGTATTCTTAGTAATTAGAGTTATTTAGTAAATTAGTAGTAAATATATCTAATTGGGAGTTTAAATTGGTTTTTGTGTATAAAGACAACGTTCACTATACCAATATGTAGCAATGCAGTAAAAGATGTCTTGTTAAAAAATAATCACCTAGATCTTTTATACCTTTCTTCATGTCAATGCCTTTTACTAGAGGAGAGGTGCATTTTATATTTGTAGTATATAATGTTTCGAAAAAATTATATTTGAATGTAGGTGGTAATCTTCGAAACTAATATAAGATTTTAAAAATTCTTTCACAAGTGAGATGTTATCACGAAAAGTATGATTCTAATTATGTAAAATAGTTAACCGTGTAACTGCTAAACAACTTGAAAGTTTAAAGTTTCATTTGCATAGTCTTACAAGAATAGTTGAAGTGAAAGCAATGTTGAAATTTTTCATATAAGTATCTATATTAACCAATCATGCCGCGGGCATCGTATGACGGTTACTTTTTCATGCATTGCCATGTGTACAATTTCCTACAGTACACTTTTGTCACTTGTCTTACTAAGCAAGCAGGTTTAATGGAAACCTTGTGTCGGAACTCACATATTTTTCAACAATTGTTTAGTACTATTTAAGTGATTCTGCAATAAATAAATGAATATGAATATAAATTTAATTACTTCAATATCACATAATTATGCTTAAAAAAAACTGCTATAGGAATTAATGTTTTGTTTTAAAAAAATGGACTCCGAATAACGGACTTAAGTACTTCGCGTTCTTAGGCAAGTTGTGGACAGACGTTATAAAACTACTTTTGCCAAGGTTATTTCTTTAGTACATAACCATAAAAAGATTCGAGTGTAAGTATTATTAGCGACAGACGTGAGTACCAAGCTCTAATCAATTAGTTGATAATATTGACACTACGACGCTACGAGACAAATTGCTACGTGCCTACGTCGTAGCCTTTTAAAGGTATTACAAAGCTACGCTAAATGACAACTTGTAGTTGGTAACCTTTCCATGAAATTTTTGTATCAAAATTCTTAACACAAACGCAGTAAAACCTGGCTTCATTTAATATTCCTGTATTAAATGCAGACTTACTCCGCAAGAGAATTCATCTTAGTTTTCCACCGTACAATAATATTAACTTTCTCTTATTCAGTGATTTTGTGCTATTCAGAAAAGTTTATAAGAGATTGCAATGAAAGTTCGTTCCATTCATATTTGTGAGAATCCGACGTCGACTGAATTCTTCCGCTTAAAGAAAATATTTTAGCCTTCTATCTTTCAGGTGCAGTTGTGAGGTTTAAAACTTATTACTACTTGTATCTTGTTTTTAAAGTACGTATAAGGTGTACTAGAATATAATTACCCTACCTACCCTTCCTGCATAAAGAATACGTCCTAGTTTCACTTACCAATCAAAGCAGATCTATTCCTAAAAACTGTAATACCGCTGAAATTGAATAGATTAGGTTACTTCTCTTGGGAACTAAGATAAAAGAAAGAAAACCGAAACCCTTTCTTGTCGACAAACAAATAAGTAACGTAATATTCGTAAGTTTTCCGGATGGAGATGAAATTCTACACGTGAGCAATAATGAGCTACTTGGAACAAGTAAGACTAACTTCAAAGCAATATAAAGTTATGAAACGCACTAAACGTACGGTTTTTAAAAGAATAGGAAGTAAAAAAATATAAATATATTACATGTACTCGTATGTATAAATGCAGGGTGAACAGTTTATGACACTTTTGTCTAACCTAAATTGAGTTAATTCGAGAGATCAAGATTTGATCTAACGACAGGTATCGTTTGGACCACTACTTACTAGACAACTTGTATAACGTATTATAGACTGATTAGTAGGTAGGTAGGTATATTAATTATATCCTTATGTATCTACCTATGAATTTATATTAAGGCAATAGTTTTACATGCGATTTAAAACGTCTTGGTACAAATAAAAAATCTGTACTACATTTTATTATATTAATATATCTAAGAATGAATATATAAGGAAGAATGAATATCTTAGAATGAGAATGAATAAGCTTAATATTTGTGTATAATTATGATTCAAAATCTAAAAGTAAGACGAAATTGTTATGAAGTTCTAATGGTACAGAAACTCGCAAACGGTAATCTCATAGCTGACTCAGCGGCAATAATAATTAAGATTATAAGCATCAATAAGCATTATAATTAGGTAGGTACTCTTAGTCTTTTATACTCACTATTTTGAGTTTGATTTGTAAAATTACGAAAGCAACGCGTCGCTGTCGTAGTGCCTTATAATGCTTTAAAGTCTCGTAAGTAACTGAGCATATTGTATAAGCCCACGATTAGGCAGTCAGGGACACGCTCGGCTCGAGACAGATAAATTAAATGCGCCGCACCTTAATAAAGCCATTGAATTGCGCAATAGCATTTGTATTTATCATAAACTTGTGAGTTTTAAAGAGTTGGCATTTCGCAACCATTTAAGAGAGCCGCGGATTTTACTGTCTGATAAATGCAACGTTTCTTCTTCAGAGATACTATAATTATATAACGATAATAATAAATAACGCTATACACTATAGCCCTACAGTAGAATTTCCTGTGTCGTGGGTGTTATGGACAACAAAAACACACAAACATACACCCAGACGGAGAACAGAAATTTAAATTTATTTTTAAAATTTCGGCCCTGCTGGGAATCGAATCCAGGACCCTTTGAACGGCGATCCGGCGTGGTCTGGTAATCATTGCGCTATACGCTATCTTGTATTTGTGAGTTTGTAAAGTAAGGTCGATAAAATTTTATGGCTAACTAACAGAAGAGGTGCTTAAATATAAATCAAAAGAAGAATACCCTTACATTGTATACGTATTTATCTGTGCCCTATATTGGGAATAATTTTTTCATCTAATTCTTTTAGAAACCGTGACAACCTTCACAATAGTACATCAAAATTTTCCTTTAGAATAGAAATGATATACACCTACGGATATAATGCAACATATTACCTGAATATTATATTTCTTAAGTGGACGAATCCATTGTCATCTGTCGCGTTGCTACAGGTATCTCTGTGATTTATTTGACTACTGACAAATGTTCATTTCGAGCCGTTTTTGGGGACGTCCTATAACCATTTATACTATCTGTCATGTCAGTAATTGTTACAAAACGCTAGTATTTCATACAATATACTCGTGGTCTTTCATCATCACTGTTATCTATGATCCCTCAAGGGTGATGTCATAAAATAAAAGGGTTTTTGCAGATATGGTTATAGTAGGGCTTGTTAAGTGTAGGTTGCTAGAATTAATTTACCTTACATAAAAGTTACTTTTTCGTTCCAAGTTTTCTTACAATGTTCTCCTATATTGAGTCTAAGAATAATTTATCACTGGTACATAGGTAAAGACAGGTAGACCGATGCGGCGACGTTCTTACAAGTTACGTTTATATTATCTAGCTTGGTTGCTTAGGTCCTGTACTTATTTTTTTATTGTTGTATGTTAAATAAAAAGCTAAGTGTGGTGTAGCTTTAGCTGAGGTTATATAACGAACCATTTTACCACTTAATAGCGATCTTAAATTTTTTACTACAAATGTAGTTAACCTAATTAGGAATATACATTTTAAAATAAAAGGAAGAAAACATTTTAGGTTTTTTTAAGTAAATATCTGACCAACGAGCACACAAGCCACTTAATAGCATGTAGTCATTATGAGTAGTAGACATAAATTACTTGATTACATAAAGAATACCGATTACATAGTGTAATGTACGTCTTATGATTTTATTATACTTCTTTCTTATACGCTAAAACAAAACCAGAATCCTAAAGAAAGGTGTATAGAAGCGACTGACAGATCTTTATGTGGTAGAGTAATACAATGATCAGAAAAAGGTTTAGTGAATGATTTAAAATCTGTTATTAAATAAATAAGCGCAACTAAGCAATTTTTAATTTATTTAAACGTTATTAGCAGCTTGTAATAGCGCTTAATATTAAATTAAAATTCGTAACGTCACCGCTCTAGAAAATAACGGTAATGATCGCATTACTTTTTAGGGTTTCAGAGTGTTTACATAAAGCATTCTAGTTTACCTAAGTGTACGGAATATCAAATGATTTTATCTTTTATTTGCCTTTTACTGCACGAGTGAAATTGTCCAGTTTACATTTCTTACCTTTCTTACAAGGTGGTTTAATCCACGATAAGGTGTAATGCTAGAGAAAGATTTTTTTATGCAAAACATGATCTGCATTATTAACATGGAATGCTATAAACTACAACTTCAATTCTACTCGTAACTTAGGAACTCACATATTCTTTTGTTTACGATTGTGTGGGTACCTACATGATTAAAAAAGTTAGTTAAAATTATACCATGGGTAAAATAACGTAATACGAGTAACTGTCACATTCTCGTATGCGTATATGTTCAGCAGAGGATCTGAAATGAAGAATTTAATAAAGTAAGTACTTCAGTAGTATAATTAATTACCAATCTATTAAATAAATTAGTACGGACAAGGTCCAGTCTATCGAGTTATCGACGTTCCTAAGGACTGCCATTACTAATTAGGTACCAGTTATAATACTTGTACCTACTTCATTATTGGCTTCGGCAACCTTTTATACTTCTTTTGTACTAAAAATACAAATATTCCCTAAACATTACACGTAAGACGAAGAAGTTTGATGAAATAGGCGTAAGAAGGCTTATGCCGACGTTGCTTTGTTTACAAAAAATTATAGTTCTTTTAGTTAAAAATAAGTTTG
>LGAG01000024.1:74346-87701 GCA_001278395.1 Lerema accius
ATTTGTTTGAGAAATAGAACAAATTGTAACTTTCAAGTACCTACCCTGAAACCCTAAACTTGTAATGACATAAAGATAGAAATCCGAACTGCTCAAATATGGACACGGATCCTATGTAACCTTTTACGTTGAAATACGTCAAACTGTTTAAGTTGTAGAGTGTGCAGAAGAAATGGTCATACATACATACGCTTGAGAATCATTTCCCTACTTCAGATGCAGGCGGGTAAAATTGAAGCTAATTATTATGTAATTCTTTTTTATACAATGATTAGAAACAACATGTCAATGTCAATAATATGATAATAATACTCCATTGGTGTTTAATTGTCTCTGTATAAAGAGACGGACGTGAAAATTGATTATTGTTTGCATATTGATAACATTAACATTGAAATTCAAAATCATTTGTAGGTATTTTGTCAATACACCTTATTTATGTATTTTTAATTATATTGCAAAGGTGTTTTATTATTAAAATAAACAGCGAAATTACGAGTAACTTCTCGGTACGTCTTATACCTTATTCATGATTTTGATCTCAAGTACCACCGGCACATTATTATAATCCTTAAAAAGTTAAAGCAAAAACTATCTAAAGATCTAGAACATATCATAATGATCCATGTTTGTTCCAAATGCAAAACACAGTTTAATATGACTGCATAGGTATAGGTAGGTACAGTAATTTGCATATAAAATTAATACGATGATGCGGATTAGGCGACATTATATTTAAATCGTCACGGATTCTGATCGGTGTAATCGATTATTATAAAGTGGAATATTGCCGGAAATTATTTCCAGCCAGAAGCTTACCATGCGTCGTTTTCATAAATTTGACGGTAGCGTACAGGAATATTATTATTCAGATGACAAGATTTTTTCCGTTTTGATTTACATAAAGATCCGACAGTTTACACACAATATACTCTCGCATCTTAGAAAAATTTGGGTTCGCATATTTACTTGTATACCTAAATATGTACGTTGGAAAATATTTATAATATTTTGGTATGATAGATAGTAAGTAATTTGCATAACAACTGTAGCGTTCCTCAGGAGAAAATGTACCATTAGAATAAATAATAAAAACGAGTATGATTTAAACCACACGATTGAAGTAAAACTTCACATTTTATAACTTTTATTTGCTTTCATATTTAGTAGTAAGGAAAAGTAACTAACTAATTAATTACTTATACTCCTCTCAACTTCTGTCACCTCATCCGGTCACGCGTTTCGTAAAACAATTTTAAATTGTTATTTACGTAACATCTAGTAAAGTTTATTATGAGTGTTCTACGATAAAACGAAGAGAAATGGCTTTGCAGTTGTACCGGGTCTAAAACAAAAGACTTCGTTAAAAGTTTATCCGTTTCAATTTTTTTTCTGTTCTCGGCTCGTTTTAACGAGCTAACCTGTTTTAGTGTTTCAAGGTAGTCGATGAAACAATGAACTTTTTCTGAAAATTTAAAAAGTTGACCCATGGTTACTTCACAGTTCGTCGAATCTTACAAACATTTCTTTTCCATTACCCTTTTACTAATTAAAATACTTAGTCCTGCTCAGGAATTTCTGAAATGGTTTATTTATAGGTCCTTTAGTTGCGTTGTGTATAAATGACATATCGTAAAATGTACTTCTTAAAAAAACATTTTTTTTGCTTCCACCTACTCTTACGATGCAATAAAAGATTAGTAGCACTAATGCCATAAAGGATTATAATTTTTTAATGCAACCCAACGTACTTTCCTATTGCAATAGTGAGTAATATTTAAAAAATAATAACAGTATCTACCTAATATATAAAGTTCTGTTTACTTGACATTGAGTTAAAGTTTGTATTTTTTTATAAATGAGCTGTTAGTTTCTCAACCGAAATAAATACTTTAAATTTGACACTATCTGCTACTATATAGTTACACTGTTTCGCTTTTACATTCTTGAATAACACTGATTAATGGATTTCTCAGTCATTATAATAATTTACGTTAAAAGCCTTCCGGAAGTAATCATCTGGAAGTGTAAATTATTGTATGACAAATTGATTTTATGTCATTTACAAAATCACCGAACGAGCCCAGTGGGAATAAGCGGCTTTGAAATGCTTCCGCGATTCTGTATAATACGTACTGGGAAAATATTTAGAATGTTAAAATATTTCATTGACAATATGCAATTTTTTTCTTTCTTCTCTTTTATCTACCGGCCGTTAGCGATCCGTGAGGTAGCAACACATCTTTGGATTAATTTCGAATTGGACGAATACTAACTGGACTAATATTTATTACTAGGACTAAACTACTCTGTGTAACTTCCACACTACTAATAATTTATTTAACACCTATCCCAAACCGGACTTACTAATCAACCAACAGTTCCACTTATAAACCTTCACGAGGTTTTTTCACATACATGTATGTCTATGGCCAGCAGGAAATATCGGCATGAAAATTAAAAATTAAAAGTAACGTCACTACATACCGAAATATTTTTCCGTATTAACAATACTTTCAGTTAACGCAACTGATAACGCGTTCATTTGGCTTTAATCTATGGAAAGCAGGAAAACGTACCTATATTGAATTCAATTAATATAAAAAGAAAATAACGTGAAGTTTTCGACTTTGTATTATAGCAAAAGTAAAATGTTAATTCGATTTACTCTTATAACGCGGCGAAGAGGGAAAATCGCGAATCGTGTCTGGTAATAAGATTACGAAATGTAATTACAAATGGTCATGTTAAATTTTCACATGGACCTTAAATTCGTTGGCTTTGGAAATCAATTTTAATTTAATAGCGATGAATATTCATATAGTGGACGCGCTATGTGGTTGAAGTCTGACCGTTTAAAACTTTGTTCTGTGGATTTGAAGTGTACAAACTAATTTTATGGAGTAGGATCTAGTTTATTGAATTCTTTCTGGTAATTTAGGTATTTTTAAATCCTCCCGAAACAGTTGGTAACATCCAAGTAGTTATTTATAAAAATATTTATGTCATATCTTAAAAAGTGTGCCTTATGTATAATTTAATGTCTAATGGTGTTGTCCACCAGCAAACCTTGGATAAATGTGAAAGTTTTTGAGGAGGTCAGTCCTGGGTCTGTCAACGTAAACTTCGAAATACATTTCAAAGTAAATGAAGTACCCAATGAATGTTTGTTTTTCAAATCGTCCCGTACGGAAGGGTTGATTCATTAGTCTGGTAGTTTAAATCGAAATCCTGGAGTTCTCTAACATTACATAGATCCTGATTACTTACACTAATCTAAAGTAATTGCGAAAAATTTTACAAAACTGCCTACCGAAAAGGTTGTCGTAGGTATCATAAAAGTGAAAAAGCTTTGCATTTTGCAAAAGACAACTGAATGAATAAATGAATGCTTACATTCCTTGTTCTGTGATGCTTACTGTCACTTTAAAACGGAAACAGTTTTGATGAAATATAGGCACCTAGAATCCTCCACAGTCGAGCTATGTGTGAGTAGTAAAAGGGTCGAGAGATAATTCTGATTAAAACTTAGACGATAACCGCGACAATTGAGCGAATGTGTGTTGCCGCATAAATTGTACGAGGCGACTAGTACTATCTACGTCACTGCGGAATACAAATAAAGAATCGGGATACATGAAATTAATATTTCTATAGAAATAAATTGAGAAAGTAACACTTACTGTAGTCTTTTTTGCCATGAACAGTCACTGAGCAAGCAGACAGGCCAGTTGATAGTGTGGTTTAATAGACGCGTACGCAATGCCGTAGCCAACCAATGGATGGCTATAGCAATAGGTGTTAATAAACTTAAATAATTGAAGAGTATAAGTACCAAGTAAAATAGTTTCTATCTTTATAATTTTGTTATCTATTCTAAAATCTTAATTTAATTAAGCAAAATAGGAAAGGTACTCCAATTTTTTTAGATACATAGTTATAAAACTTCGATTGCATGAAATAATTTGTCATAATTTATAATTTTACAAGCTAAAAAGTGACTGAGCTATAATTTTTAATATGTTATACATTTACAAATCATGTTCCAGTCTCGCTGTCGTCGTATTTATTTGTCAAAATATACAGGTTGTTAAGAATAACTAACAGAATTTATTTTATCTACATATTGTTTAGTTTAAATTGTAACAGAGCACACTGGGAAAATACTTATAAAGATATTTACTTAATATGTTTGCTTATCCCAGCCGAATGTAGTTATAGAGCAAACTTCGTGAAACGTAATCCTCCACGCTTCTGTGACACAGATTTTCCATATTAAATGAAAGGGGAATCATGTTAGATGATTATTCAACCATTTATGGTAATGCCCGTAACTATTCAATTGTGTGCATTTCATATTTGCTCCAGAGAGCTCAGATTTAGGGCTCTATTAATTAAACATTGTAAGTAATGAAAATTAATGTTTACGCATCACCTATGCTTCGAAAGCCTACACATTTAGAAACGTCACGAAAATTTATGAAGTACTTATTTTAATACATTTTCTTTCTTGTCTTTTTTTGATATCTTCCTCAAAAAGGTAACACTAAAACAATTTTAGCCGAGTTTTTATTAATTTTTTACTCTAAAAAGGCTACCACACGTAGCTGATCGAACAAGTAAGAATTTGCGCAGTGATTAACTATAATTATTATATCATATACATCCTATCTCGTAACAGTTCATTTTGCTTATTTATTGAATAGCTGAATAGCCATATCGTGTTGGATATTATGATTAATACCGTCCAATCCAATTACAGGAAAAATAGCCAAATGTAATGAACGTGATGAATATAATCTTGTGTTCAATTATACTGGGGAGCGTGATATGATATCTCTCTGCCCTTACATAATGCAACGTAAATAAATACGGAGGTATCAACCTAAATCAAACTTGATAGGCAATAGGAGTCGACAACTTTGGCGATGGGCAATCAAATTTCTTAATTAATTTACGTGACTGCAATACTTATGTAACATCTCATTCTTAAATATCTACCTACTGCCTATATTGATTTTGAAAGTGGCATCTTAGTTATTTACTTTTTTGTCTATTCCTTTTAGACACTAGTATCTACCTTACTGCTACTTTATATGTAAATAGCACAGCATACGAGTTTGCAATGCCACCATGCCCTGCCGCCCATTAAAATCTGTGTGAATCGAATGGGCCTGTAGGAGGGCTTGTAGAATATACGAGAATATTTTTTGTTAATATATTTCTAAGGGGACCGGAAGTAGGGAGTTTTAGAGTAGGTTAGTTAGTCCTGATAGTAATTATTAATAATCTAGTTAGTGATCGTTAGTATTTATCCCATATGAAGTTGGTAAAATGAGGTTATCTCTGAGGACAGATCTTATGTAAGTGTCATTGATGTAGAAGAAACTGATTCTTTACCTTCCTCTATAAACGATTTTTCACCCTTAATACTCTGTTAAATATTGGCAATATGTAGTACGATGCAATGCTTATAGTTAATTAAAGCTGCCCGTAAAATATTCACAGAATTGTTGTTGAAAAGTTTAATAGCTCGAGGGTATAGTCTACATTGATTTGTTGACACCAAACTTTCGCTTAAAGGAAACCTCCCTTCGCATGTTAGAACCAAACTTTCTCCGCTCTGCGCGCTTCAACTTACTTAAACAATTTTATTAACCTATCGTAGGTATATACTTCAGATAAACAATATTCAACTTCCAATCAATTGAAATCTTTGTTATTTATTCATATTAATAAATATATCAACGAATAACCACCAAACTCGCTTATTGTTATTAATATAAGCTGGTACTATCTATAATAGTATTGTTTCTTATAAATGAATTATACAACATTCATTAATAGGTATTACATTTTTATCGCGTCGTGCTAAAGCTTGAAAAAAAAGTTTTGTACCAGAAATCGTTTATTCCTATACACCCTCTTCTATAATTAATTCTCATTAGGAGAGTCCTAATAGAACACATTCTCTAGCTAGTTGTTAAGATAAAATCTTAAACGACTCTCAGGAAGTCGCAGTTGCTACAGGATTTTCTTGAATCCAAATAAAATGTCAAGTGTGTAATGGTTTGGAGAATATTTTTCTTACGTTTCATTTAAATAAGTCAGTGAATTTAATCTACCAATTATTATCATTAATTTTTACCCCGGAAATGGGTTTGTTACCGCGGGATAACAGGATCAAATTTAGTCAGAACTGATTTATATGGACTGACCACTTTTATAATTTAGGTATACATATTTCGGGACCTGATAAAAAACTTTTTATTTAAGGAGTGTTTTATTTCCGCGGTAGTATGAGTAAAACGTCTACCGAAGCGAAGCGAGGGTGGGTAACTAGGACGTCACACAAGAGTAACAATATTAACGTAGAATTATTAATTTATCGTATCTTACGTTAATATTAGATTCACCAACAGCTTGAGGCTTCACCGACTATCCTCGTACACTTAATTATCGCGTCTTAAATACATCGATATAACTGGGGACCCTAGTACAAACTGGTCTAAAGATAATGCGCTTATGTTCCGAGTTAACACGAGTAACATAAACTGCTTGGGTATATTTTGGGTGTAACTGATACTATTTGTCCTAGGTTGCTCTTAATATAACCAGACACAGATGGGTGCTGTTTATCTACCTATATCTACCAGGCACTATGGTTGACTAAAATCGTAGCATTCCTTGGCAATACAGGTACAATTTAGTAGTGCCCTTCCTAAGTCATTCGTAAAATATAATAGGGAAGTTACACGTTGTACTTACAAGCTGATTCACCGATACAACCCTGTGTGGCAACATGTCCACAACTCGTTTGGTGTTAGGTACATTATTTATCTAACCGAGAATGGGTTGTTAATTTGTCAAAGATAAAACGAATATTACGCAACAACTTAACAATTTAATTGGTTTATTAAATAAGTCATTGTTTAAATAACCTTACATCATTCTCAGTTATTTTAAACGTTGTATTTTTTAAGGTTTTAAAGGTCAAAACGATTCTTTTGTTTGCCCACGCCGAATGTCAATAGCCCAGTGAATTGGACTAAAATTTAACTATTAGGACAAAGTGCTCTTGACATGTTTATATGGGACACTGCGTGGTACTTGTACGTTTATTTAGATACTTAATAGTTAGTTACTCTAGATCTTTATCGAAATAAATGTCAGCTTACATGTTGGTACAAGGAACAAGAGAATTTGCAACACTCAAGGAATCCCTTGCGAAATCTCTAAGAAAATTTTACCTACTCAATTCCTCCTTACCTACTATGAATTATGGAAAAAATGTTTTTGTTCAATTGTTACAACAATTTAGATTTTTAATCTGTTTTTTTTTAATATTTTAGACATACAGATACAATAATTATCAAGTAATTTAGAAATAGATAATAGTTATAAATTGTGGTAAAAGTATAGGCTCATGCCGTACTATCCTTATAGGACAAGAACTGGCCCTTATCATCAGCAACCATGCCAAAAGTGTACGACTAACAAGAGAGTTATAAATTGTAGTACCCCAAGTAAATCCTACCATGAGACGGTACGAGATTTTCCTCTATAGTTTTCTGTACCTTTGTTAGCAAAATACTGTTTTCTTTTTATAAGTTATTAAGAGTGATGTCCTTTCAACGTGAAATAAGTTGACCGCTTTCTGAATGTTTGCCGACGGGCCCTAGACAAACAACCCTAATAGTGCACACTAGCTTTCTTACCCCATTGTCCTCTACCCATTGTGCTTCTTGTAATGAAAAACCATACGAGATATTCAGCAGCAATTTACCGACATTATGAAATGGAGAGACTTCAGAGCTCTTTATAGTTATATTTTTAGTTAAGTTCTAAGTCAAACAAATTTAATTTTTCGTGTTAAGGAAATCGTGTTTAAGCTAATTATAGTGTTTTAGAATCAATGTATGAGTGTAGGTTTATTAAATTTATTACGAACATGAGGTCCCTACTTGTATTGGGAAGTACTTAATTGGAACTTTTTTTAAGAAAATTAAAATAAGGTTATATTTTGGTAAAATAAAATGTAACAGACAAAATAAATAAACATCTTACTTTTAATTTAAATTTATGAAGCAGTTACTGAGAAAGCAATAATTTTAGGAATTTCACTTAATTTGGTTTTTTAAACAAAGTGGCTTTATTCAAACATTCTATGAAAATATCTTAAAATAATCAAACAAATCTTACCATCTTCCAAATTAATGTTGGCTTACATATAAATTGTCGTTTGTTTTCCAGTGACATATTTGTACTAACATTGTTCCATTTTTCCATCTCGCTGAATACTCCTTGGATCAGGCTTGTCTTAGTTCAAACATGTGACGTTTAAACATGAGGGAGATTTACCTGAACGTGTGTTAGCTACGAGTATGTAAAATAATAAAATTTTAATTTAACTGCTATTGTTCTTCACCGGTGTGTTTTGTTAGACTTACCTTAAACCTTAACGAATAAGCATGTAAAATTAAACTCAGCGTTAATCCATGCATGAAATTAAAGGCACTAACCTCTCCACTAATCCGCGCTCGAATAGCGTGGAGGAGAATGCTCTAGAACTCTTCAGTTATGAGATTCTGTAGCGAGCTGTTAATTTATTTGCGGCTATGAAGTTTTATTCGTACAACTAAAGTAGGTTATAGGTCGTAGGAATGATTTTATGTTCCAATTTATATTGTTATTTTGCGATCAAGCTATTTAATTAAATAAAAATATTGAATTTTTTTTAAACTTAGAAATCTTAATAACATGGTTCAAGAGATTATATTATTTTCCTAGTAAACTTTTAACATAAAGAGTAAAATAGTTTTTATTGCTGTAATATCAAAGTTTATATGAAGAACGGATTTATATGAGGTATTGTGTATACCCAAAATGTAAACAAGCGCACACATATTTCTAAAGTTTGATTCCCAATTTGATTAAAGTGGCATTTTTACGACCAAGATATAATACATCGTATTTTATCTTTCTGATAAGTTGCATATCCCAACAACAAAGCATATTTTTCGTCGACATATTTTACTTTCTGACTGGTGACATCGCTCTCAAAATGTCCATTGTAAACTTTTCACTTGAAAAGCAAAGGTTTCACAAAAGCTTGTCGATTTTATTTCTTTCTGCTGGGTAGTTTAGTAAAACATAATTATTATATCTGTATTTTAAAATGTGCGTTTGCGTATTAAGGTGGTATTTTACAGATAATTATTGATAAAATACATTTAAAAAACCTCTATTATTATACCTTACACTTATTTTGCAGGATAGGATTGTTATCCTATACCATTGTTATATTATCGAATCTGTGCTGTATCAATCAGCCACATTTCCACAATATAGAACGTCATCATTTAATAAGATTATCAATCTTATACCCTGTCGAGATAATTATCGTGATTTCTTTAATTGTGGAGAGCGGGATCAATTTGCCAGGGTGTGCCATTTTATAGACACTGCTTTTTATCGTTCCCGTATCCGTAATGTTTATAGGTATAGTGAGGATGTGACGTGACATAGTAGGTGATTCGAATTGATCCGAAATCTAATTGAATTTGGTACTGCCATCTAGCTATTTTGCTTTCTAAATGTTTGTCTAGACGAAGTAATTAGGCTACTTACAAAGTTTCCTTAATTTGTACCATTCCTGAACTTTCTTGTACGTTTTATATAAGTCCTTGGGAGACCTAACTTCAGTCAGTGTTTTCTTTATTAACTAAATATAATTTAGGCCACGTCTAGAAACAACCTTATATGCCTAACTAAATTAATTGCCAATTAAACAAATTAACTGTTTACTGAAAGACTGTTTAAGTAAGAAATTCTTAGTCAACTTGGTACAGATGACACGACCGTTATGTTTGTTTCCCCTAACTTAAATTTTACGCTGAGTTGTCCTCTTACATGATGAGGGGGATAATTTAAGCACCTATCTGTACATTTTTTTTTAATTTTCTGACATATTATTACAATTCATGGTATACAATTCATGATTGGACCTAGTACCTGTAACATTTAAAGGATACTTAAGGTATAGATACAATATAGTTTTGTGTTAGAGGACGTACCATCACTCAATTACACGTGTTTAATATCAACGAGTAAGACGTGTATCATAATATATGTAGAGTAAAGCGTCACTTGTTGCCGCGCAATCACATAAATTCGTCTTGAACTAGGCTGAAAATTACATTAACAGAACCCTCATTCTATTCGCATCACTATCCTAAATCACCGAGAACAATTTATCCACTGCAAGCAAAACGTTGACAAAATTGGATATGACTTCCGAAGTTCGTTTTATTCTAATTGAATTTAATATCCTACTAATATTATAGATGTTAAAATTTGTAAAGATGTCTGGATATTTGGATGTTTATAGGTCCTTCACGCTCTAACCGTTTAACGAATTAAGCTTAAACAGATAGCTTGCATCCCGGAGTAAGACAAAGGATAGATTTCATCTCGATTACTGGTTCCCTTGATTTTTTTTACCTACTCCTTCTTGGGCGAAGCCGCGGGCGTCGTCTAATTATCATTATGACCACCAACTGGGGTCATACCTAGGTATATCTAGGGCCCTTGGTAAAAACTTACTCTTACTAGATTTATCAACGGTGGTTTTATTGATAAAAGGCGATCTGAATCATTTCTCTTCATAGCTAACTTCATAACATGTTAGTCTTTAATGGTAATAATATCAAAGATCAAATAGTTATTAAAGTTGATTTGCCTCTATTGTTTATTTATACAACTGATGAACGCTTTTCTTTACTGTTTTTTATAACTGTTTCCTTGATTAAGAAATGAATTATTACATACGTACATAAGTTATAGGGCTGGGGCTGCTTCTGTCATAAAAGCAGGAATATATGCTAGAAAATTTACTTAAAGTTATAGTAGTATTTTAATTATAATCCCGACATCACTTTATAGCGACCGTTTCATGATTTGAGTTACACGTAGTTAAGATAAGGGAAATAAATTCTTGTGATTTACATATACTAACTAAATGGTCAGTGATGATAGTGGCATTTATGGACATGATGCTACTTCTTATTATGATGACATGAGCAAGTGTTAAGTTACACATATAAATAAAAATTAAAAATGTTTGTATAATTTAACACTTTTCGACTGCCTAAAACTTTATTTTGTCACACGCGTTACTGTATTTTTAACTATGCGTTACTGTATTTTTTTAATTTATATTTAAATAAATGCATATCCACTATATTCTTTATAGCATACAGTACGGAGACGTTCATAATTTCGTTACCAAAATTTAATCCAAGAGGCGCCCGGCCGCTGAAATGTGGCTTCGAAGAACGGTGCCGCCGCAAAACTGCGAACACAGCAATGAGATTTTAAATGTCACATTTATCATTTTGTAATTTAAACCTCCATGTACATTTATTTTAATTGCACTTACATAATAAGTGAGGTTAAGTTAGCAATTTTAATGACTCGGCATTTCGGAGATAGGTATAACGGTGACTGACAAGCCGTTCAGCTTTACAAAAACCTTTCATGTTAAGATATATAAAGCAATCGCTTGACAGGTGATGGAGGTGCTAATCTGTTTGATATGAGATGAGATGCGCTTTATGTATTCATCACGCCAAGGATTATTTTTATTGATTATGGATTGAAAGAGATGATGCTTGTTGTACAAAATGAAATAGGTTCGAGTAACTTCCTAAGATGCCAAATGAGGAATCTACACTACAATATTTATTACAATACAATTTTGTATTGTGTCAATCATCTTAAAACATCAATATTATATTTGATGTAATAAGTATAACCAAAGTAAATAATGTTAGGTCTGAATAATGCAATTTCTAAGTAGTTGAACTATATTTTAAAAGTTATTTGCATTTCAATAGTTGCTTTTTTGGATCAGATGCCAAAAAGATCTTTGTTCTAAAGTATTCATGATTATTTACTTAAGCTAATTAAGCTTTTAAGCTCCAATAGGAGATACTGTTACATACATAAAGAACAGAAATAATTTCCACATTCAAACAAAATTGGTATAATAATTACTCAATTCTTCCAAAGTTATCAATGGCCAAACTTTGTGTCTACAATTATAAATCTTAATCGAATTTAGCTTTACGAGCAAATCGATTAATAATTACATGATTCAAATTTAGATTAAGAATAATCACGAGATTTTGCGGTTTTGAGTTAAGAATATAGCTGAATTGACTTATTGTGATAATTTTAATATTACTGATGTTTTGCTTAATATCTCGTGTCTTGTCCTCACGTCTTATACCTACATCTATAAAAAACTCGTTCCACTTTGAGGTACAAAAACCGATCTTTATTATTCTGTTATTATTTTTATTATTATGATAACATGATCCAAACTTTGTTGAAAGAAAGCTTCGTCTTTTCGGCCACAACGTATCTTAATTGTATTCTGCATAATTGTAAACGTATCTTAAATGCCATTTCCTTGGTATTCATCCTGTAGGACGATGGGCTTTGTACCACCGAAATTAAAGTGCTTACGACACATAGAAATAATAAGTACCATAATTACCTACCTCAAAATGCGATAGTTTAAAATATAGGAGTAAAGTACCTACTCGAACCTATATTGAAACAAATGTTGAAAAATGGTCTGGAAATTTATGTCATGTTATACAATTTGTGTTTAGCCAATCTTTAAAATAGTACGCTGAGCACGTAGACGTAAAAGGCTTTTCACGTGTTATAAACTATGGATCGTCGTACATTGGGTGTAGTATGTTTCTAATAAATCTTACTTCGTAGTATTTATTTTAATATAATTACGTAAAATTAGGTTAACACTAACTACATAAAAAGTGTATTGACGTCTTTTAATGGCCCATTGATAACTCCACTTGTCGCACGACCCATTTATTTATTTGTCAGCTGATTTTCTTTCGCTTTGTTTCAGTCGCGAGCATGAATTCGTCTGCAATTTAGCCTGAATAAACTGGTTACGCGGTAGAGTTAGGTTAATAACCTAAGTAAAGCATCCGAAACATTACTACTCATTAATTTCAGGTGTTATTAATATTTTTTTTGTTCACCAAATTTTATAGGCCTCGAATATATTTAAATATCGCTTAAAAGAAACCCGAGAAATAAAAGTACAAACATGTCAATTGTTATTTAAATCTGTCCAGTGGTTTTCACGCAATGTTGAAGTAAAACAAAAGCTGTACAAAGTACCTGTAAGTAGGCAAGCTTTCATTAACGATGCAAAGCAGAATCCAAACATAATACTTAATGAAAACATTTTTAACATTCAACCAAGGGAGAAATTGTTCAGTCGAATTTCAAATTGCTCTGCCCTACGTCTTGGC
>LGAG01000024.1:93020-104715 GCA_001278395.1 Lerema accius
ATTCGGGGTCTAGTGGGACGGGTGAGAATGGGAATGGGAGCCATCGGGAATAACCCGACTGAAACCTGGTATTTTGTGAATGAATCATGAAATTATGAAAGTGTACATCTCTGTGTATTGGTGAATGTTTATTTTTATTTTTGTAACTGTTACTTTTTAAAATAAATATTTGTATTTAATTTAAAGCAAATCTACTCTATTAACAACAAAGCGGTTAGGGTGGTGTTAGGAGATAAACGTAATTATACATGTCCAAGGACACGTCCTTGTACTATTATTAGATAGTATGTTGTTTAATTCCGGTGTACACAGTGATTTATATTCACACATTTTAGGCTAGCATACACTAACTAATCTACGCTTAATTGATCCATTAACTATAATGATTGACTAAAATTGAGTATGTAATCGTACTTAATCTTTTCTATCCACATAGATGGTATCATTTTACACAATTATGAAACACGTGTTCTATAATATCATACTCTGATAAATGTAGATTTATCTAATGGAAATTGATAATAAGGGATGGAGATTGAAGTGAATTTTCTTTTTGAAATACTCTGGTTGTCATAATTACTCTGTGATAATGGGTATAACTAAGTAGGTGTTACATTTTTTAATCTTACGTTATGCCAACGTTAATAACTTCCTGTTACAAAACCAAGGAAGACTCTAATTACAATTGTTTTGATATGACTCCCTTATCCTTATACATTAAATACTCAGGGATAAGTCACACGTTACACATCAAACGGAAATATTTATATGGTCTGTCTTGGCATTCAACGACGTTGGTTTACTTGACACTGTGTCTTTGATCTTTAGGTACCTACTTAAAGAGGTTTCTATATTAAATTATTAAATTACAATCAAGACTATTTATCGTGAGATAGACTTGGCATTACAATCAATTTGTTAAATAGATTGAACACTAAACATAAGAATAGGTACTTAAAATCAAAGCCATAAGTTACTACAAGGTTTAAGGATATTTTCTCTTACTACAAAGTTAAACAATGCTTAATAAAAAAGGTTTGTTATGGATGAGCTCGATCAATCAAAAGTAAACTTGTTATTTCTTACGTTATTAAAATGTTAACGCCTCTGTACAAAAAAAAACATTAAATAGGTACTCAGAGTTGTAGGGATTTCCTACTTTTTGATAGATACTACTTGTTAGTATTTTTTCTTAAAAATTCTTTGTTCTATAGTTTGAGTAATCTGGTATTGTCTTGCCCGTGGCTTCGGCTAGGGATAGAATTATTATTTACCTATATTTTTATACTTATGCATCTATAAGGTATGTAGTTGCATACTTGCATGACCGTCCCTATTAGCTTGTTATAACGTTACTTTTTTTGTAGAATGGGTAGCATTCAATTATAACAGCCACAGACATGTAATAGTGTATTATAGCCTTTATTGATTTTTAAGTATATTGGAGAAATTTAAAAAGTATCAAACCTAGAATCAAAATTGTTTTTTTATTTCCTGCCTTAATTACTCGCATGATACGATTAAACAATACTAGGATGATAGGGCAGAAATACAAATACAGAAAAATTAAGATTAATGGTTAGAGCAATTAAGGTAACGTTGATAAAATAATTGTGGGTGTACCATTTAAACAATTATTCGAATGTGAGTTGAGAAGGACAGTTTGAATTTCGAAGAGAAGCTAGTTGCTAAGACTTTTTCGATGAGTTTGTAGTGATACTATAACAGTCATATCACTAACTGTAGAAAAAAGATTCACATAAACAAATGTGCGATTTTATTCTTACACTCTATGATGATGAAAAATTTATTATGCTTGAATGAGTGTCGATATGGACCTAATATGAATGGTAATATCCATTAAAATATATTTTAATATTTTATAGCGTAAAACGAAGTAATTAACGTGTATCTACATTTCTTATCTAGTTAGTATAAACCAACTATTTTTATGTAGCAATTAAAAAATTGCCTAGTTCACATTTAGGTACCAAAAAAAGATTTGACAGAGTATTTGCAATTTCTGTGAGCATTCTTGCACGTTTAACTTGACGATGATATAGAGCCTAATATATTCGTAGGCGGACAACAAGTTTTCTAATGAAATTCCTGAACTAAATTCTTGTTGCATGACAAAACATAACGCAAAAATTCTTGTATGGAGCTTACCTAATTATGCAACATGTGATGTCGAGATCAACGTCTCGTTTATATTGATTTTTTTTTAATTATTTTACAACACGTTTTTAATTTTTTTTGCTTCTTTAAATAGTAAAAGACCTAGCCTGCTAGGCATAAAGAAGAACAAAAAGGTATTCTATTTGCTGGTATAGAAAGAAATACAGGATAGTAAAAATAAGGTAAGGTGGGGTAAGACTAACACACGGGGCAAGACTAACACTGTCTATTATCTCGATACGTATAGCTTAAATACGAAATTCTTCCAGTCTGTAAGATAGAAGAAACGTAAATGTTCTGGGCTAAAACACACACATGTCGTTTCTTCAAGTGCATATCGAGATAATAGACAGTGTTAGTCTTGCCCCGTGTGCTAGTCTTACCCGACCTTACCTTACTACTTTTAAATGATCATTATACCTACAAAGCTTTTCCTTTATCACCAATGCAAACTTTTAATCGCGTACTAATTTGTTGTAATTACTGTTATATTATAATCCTCGTAAAACTGTTTTGAAAGGGTCACAGAATACGTGATTAAATGCCCCATAGGATTAACCATTCTCTCAAGTCAGGCTCAGTCATAAGGTTAAGCTTTGAGTTTCAAAGCATTCTTTTCCTCTTTTTGGTAATGAAATCCCTATTACTTATGTCGCACATAAGCTATTTATTTTTAAATTAAAATCAGGATTAAATACAGAATGAAATTAAAAATTAAACTATGTCGATAATTTTATTTTGAATATAGAATAGCATACTTACTACAGCTTGTATTATAAATATACTCTGTATTACTATTTCCCATCTTTAAGTATTAATAGAATCAATTTATTTTACTGGAATTAAGGTTCAATACTTAGATTGTTTACCAAATTACATCAGTTCTAATGCTATTATGTCGTTTGAAAAAATAGCAGAATATTTTGTTCGATGATCGTCGAAGGCCTTCTTTGTGAATTTGCCTTCAATACCGGGATTGAAATTCTGTATCCGTTAGCACTAAAGCATGGAGAGTACTTTCCACACCTCACTCTTAAACTAATTCGATTGTCTCATTCGCATTTATTCACTCATACATATCCGCGACACATCCCGTGACATTCACAAAACAATTAGCATCTATATAATTAAGACATTCTTGTCAAGTTGTGTGCATTCTGACAGTCCCTATTATTAGTTCTAGTAACTACTCGTAGCTTTGATCAGTCTTCGAGTTTCATTAAGCTACTTGGCAAGTCATCCCTGTAGTTGAGAGTTGTATCCAGCGAAACGGAACTCAACGGAATAGTATTCCGAAACTACACATCTACATATCTACTTTGGTTACATTTCCGTATGTTTCTCTTTATTAATTCTACTTTGGAAAGAATTATGAGTGCCTCCAAATAAGGCTGTAATAAATCCTCCCCCCATTCTCTCTACAGCTAGGAAAATGTGAATTGAGTAGTATTTAATCAAAGGTTAATCAACCAAATTTCTAAGTTCATTATTGTTAAATCTTTTAGTTCCCAACAATTAATGTCGTATAAAGTTTATTTATGGAATAATCTTCCTAATTTTCTTTTCCTAATCTCCTATTCTATCTAGCATTGGTTAGATGGTCCCCATTCGGTGACTGTAGTTCACGCTCATAACGAGAATAATGTCTCAATGCGTACGATGTATTATTAAGTCTTCGCTGGGAAAGCAATCGAGACTGATGCGGATTAAGTGTTCTGCAATCAAATTTCAGACACAAGTGGTAATAACGACGACTGTCATTTCAGAAATTAACAGTTAAAAAAAACGGCCAATGTCATTCTTAAAATGTAGGCGAATCTTATATAGGCGTGCCAAAAAAGGAAAAAAATGTCGAATGAAATTTTTTTCTTTAGAGTACGAACGAGGTGGCAAATAACCATCGTAAAGATGATAAGGACGAGTAACATAATTATGAGTACATTATACAATATTATAGTATAGCCTATCATCGGCGTTTTTACTCACGATCAATATAATATCTGTACCTAATATAAGATTAATATGATATCTCTATATTTTGGTGTATAAATCTTTTCAGTCCCTTTTATTAGATTAACACGTGGCGTCAGTGACATGGACGATAAGGGTGATTGATGCGGCACCATTCCGAGGGACATTAGCCTACTTGTTGAGCTTTCCCAACACGGATATATCTGAGCTTTTTCCAACTGTTTTTAGTTACGGTCAAAGTATCTTCCAAGATTATGACATAATAAAAAAAATAAAGTTTCACGTTGTAAATGCCGTTACATAATTATAAAATAATAAAAAAAATAAAGTTTCACGTTGTAAATGCCGTTACATTTTATTTCACAGGTCATAGAACTTGTAAATTACACCAAATTGTAAATTTTGTAATGCACGCTTGTAGCGTGATTTTATTTCTAAGTAATTGTATGAGCTCATTTTTATGTGAATAGACGTCAAACGAGCGGCCGGTGGTTGGTGCCGACGGAAGCGAGAATATTAGCATTTTTTGTATTATATTTGCATAAATAATATATGTGTAGGTATACGGAATGAGTGGATCTTAAATATAAGTAGAGAAGCAAACGGAATAGATGCATAATGGAGAAAATGCCGAACATTTATTTGGATATTTTGTTTATTATTTTTCCAAAAACGATTAAATTATTAATTAATTCAAGTTACAGTATTCAACAATATAATATCAACACACTGTCATAATGTTATTATATTATGCTCTCTTATTTACGTTTATTTCAAGTTCATTACCATTTAAACCATCACAATTACAAAGTATTGGGTTAGTGGATTTTAATTCTTCGTAAAATCCGCACTCTTGACAACACTAACTATAATAAAAGACTTGATTATTGTTTTTCGTTTGTTCCAGAATGTTCCGTTTCTACGTCCTGATTCTTGCGCTGTGCAGCGCGGCGATATGCGTGTTGCCGGTCTCAAATGCACAGGCGCTTACACAGCTTGACGGTGAGAACTTATTTCACTTCACTCTAATGCACAAATCCTTTACAGAAAATCTTGTATTAAGAATAGGGGCCGTGGTTATATTACGCCATATCCTGAGTTCGACCCTTTTTTGTCATAAATTTACCTACCTCTGCAACCTGCAAACCTGAACTAAGTACCCATCTATAACACCATCGCATATTTTATATAATTAATCGTTTTTGTAGTGACACTAGAAGTAAATGTTTCTTATTTTAATCAAACCGTTTTTGAGATAATTTGTAAGAACGTAAAATATACACGCCCCCTAAGGTTGTCTCTACAAAACATACCTAGGAATAATTGTTGTAGAATGACATGTTCTTTACAGAAAATCATATCTAAAGCGGTGGTACCGTTTCGGAGATAAATGGGAAAAATCGTTTGCAAAAATGACTGAACCGATACCCAATCTTTAAACCCTAAACACATAATACCTTCTGCGTTCCGTTGGAGGTATAAATATAATATACCTAGCTAATAGCAACACGTTTGATTTTATAAGGATACACAAAACAAGCTCGTTATAAATTCCATTCACAATCCTGTTCATGTTTCACTCCTAAAAGTCAGTATCTACAAAAGAATTTGTAATAATCGGTTCAGCGGTCTACTTGTAAATATTTTTTAATTAAAATTCGGATAACGAGTTGAATAATGAATGGGTTTAATAAATCAGTAATACAATTTTCTAAGATTTACCGATCGCTTCCTCCACAGAATCCCTGGCGAGTCGTAGCAAATTATTAATAGGTAAATAGTACCCTTAGTAGGTGCCTATGTTAGAAAGGGAATAATAAATGTTAATTGAAAATAACATAACTAATGAACAGAGAGTTATGCTCCAGTTAAAATCTATTTTTAACTTACGATGAACTTATATTGAATATAATTAAAAAAATAACTATGTAAATTAAATTAATTATCTATCTGCCGAAAGTGGAAAAGCAACGACAACTTAGGGCTACGTCATCTTTGAAAAATACAAAAAATATTATAACGGAGATTTAGTTAACGACAAAGACATAATTATTTAGTTAGCCAAATACATTTTTAATATTACAGGTTTAAACTATTAACTTTTCTCCTGATTTTACCTAGCTATTTTATCTCTTTATGAGGGATCATAAAATATGTAGTAGCTACTCAATAATGTATATGTTGAAGTTTTAATTGGGAACAAGGATTCTACGAAAGGATTTGAAACGGTTGGTTAGTTAGTCACGTTAATTAATTTGGTTTTATCTGACTCTCTAGTGAAAACGATGAGTTTCGCTAAGATTTATTACGACTGAATCTGATAAAGCAATTTACGTACGAGTAGATATACCGCGAGCGTAGCTACTTAAATAAGCGCATACTGGAAAAACTTCCTACTTTAAAGGTCGTTACACATGTTCTTTAAAGTCCTTGTATACCTATGTAATATCTCATAGTATCATTTTCATTGTTGACTAGAAATTCGTTGGTGACGCCATTGTCTTGCGACTCTGTTACCATGTAAAAAAGCCTTCGATAAAACGCCACGCGACGGTACAAGAAATCAATTAAAAACCTCGAGTTTGCTAACTTTGTCACTAATTAGCTCTTATTGAAATATTGTGGAAAACTACGACTAACAATTACAGAGATATCCGTTTTATGACCAACAGGATGTAGACCAATTACCCTACCCAATTGGGCAAAGCAAAGCTTTCAGACTACGAAATTGTATTTATTTTTTAAGCTATGGAATTTAAATACGTGGAACTTTTCGTGTAACTCTCGCAAACAAATTGATTTCTGTAGCCATGTCACGAGATGTCACGTATCCCAATCAGTTTCGTATTTGACTGACGTTACATTATAGATTGCATTTATCTATCCGAGGTCATGTGTCAAACGTTTAAAAGGTTTTTTGTGGACACTTTTTTTAAATTAATGAGCCCCCTATAGTCCTACTCGAGGTTTGTTACGATATCCATAGGCGGCAGGGGATGGAGGCATTGCCAGCTAGCTTGCTATTCACTTTTCATAGTTATAATATTATGTATACATTTTGCGTCTGAAGAAATTGATTTAATTTTTTAAATAATAAAGTTCCTTTTACTCTAAAACCTAAAAGCACCTACTGTCAAATAAAATTATCAGATAAATCAATGAGTCTACCAGTAATTTCTCTCAAGGTATAAACGGAATAATTTGCATATTTCATTGTACAAAGACAATACTAGAGCGTTTCAATAGAAATGCTGGTAACAATTTTCGAATTGTACAATATAAATTGTTTTACTACGCTAACTATATTCAAATCTATGCAATTTCATTAGTAAAAGGTCGTACCGATTTATGAAAACAAGTAGGTGACCGTGACTTAATTTGAAATAGCTAAATTGTGTCCGAGTACCGGATTAATGGTACGGATTCGATTACCCCTGCGGGAGGTACCTACATATCGAGTTTCATCATAAAATTGATTTGATTTCAATGTAGATTGAATATTATTATCTGACTTCTTTTATAAGTATCTAATAATATTTATCGATAGGCTTTATTTGAATCAAAATACTGCCGCTAACAATTCATAAATATTATTAATTACTTGTTGAAGCCAATGTTTACAAAATTTACCTTTATCTATATATCAGCGATTCATAAAATTATCCAATTAAGATTATGGAAATAAAATCTATAAGGCTTACTTTGCCTTCAAAGCATTAACTTAACAGAGATGCTTTTAACTACGAAATAAATAATAACTAATAAAACTAATTATAATATAATCTGAAAAGTCATTCATACAGACCTATTATCGTAAAATCTCAGTAACAGGTACTGACAGTATTCATAAAACAACACAATATTCAACGTTCAAATTTAATTATTTCCCTTAATCACACCAAAGTATGACGAATAGAAACATTATGATAATTTGAATATGAGTTCAGCTTCAATTAAAGTAAATGATGACGTAATATATAAGATCTTATATACAATCCTATCATTAATCTGCCAACGAAGAAAACAAATAATTGCACAGATTAAATAGCTATTATTTTGTGATGCCTTTAATAAGGATGAAATTCTATTTACTTACATTTTATAGGTATAGGTACGTATGAAACTTTATTTAACTAGAGACTAGAGTTTGCAATTCTTGTCTATGTATACTTTAACTTTATCAAATCTCTAACCTTTATTTTTTTGCCCTATTCTAAAAATGAGGTCGAAATTTAAACCCATTTATTAAACGATGTTGGTCAGTGAAAAAGTATAAGTTATTATGTTGAATCCAAAAATTAAAGTTGTTATAACTTAAAAGCATTGCTATCAACGAATCCTTGGATTTCTGTTGACATTTTTCTAAGGATGGATGGAACCATGAATGGACACTAAGTATATATTTCACACATAATTTTATTCATTCGTTAAAGGCTTGATAATAATTGTTAACTTATCGGTGCCTAACCGTCCTTATACTAACTTATGTGAAACCTTTTGGCGGGCTAAATAGTGAGGAAACTTAATTATCTTCAGAGGACATCGTTTAACATATTAATTGGCTACGTTTATTCGTCAATAATTAATCGTATGCATATTGTTACATCCAAAAGTTAGTTAAAAGCATATTTACAGTGTTCAAATTAGTATGTTTATTCGAGGCTTTCAATTTTATATGTTGCTGTAGACCGGGTTAACGTTGTGCAACTTACTTTATTTCTTATAGTTTAGTTTCCCAACAAATCTCTGACATCTCTGCTTAAAACTTGTAGGAAATTCAGATAAGCAGCGCAGTTATGTTTGCCGAAATTATAGTTTTCAATATAAAATGGCCAAAATATTTTATTGCGGCCCTACTTTATTTTTTGCACGTTTGGTTATCTTACGCCATTGAGATAACTTTGTTTTCCGCGTAAAGATATTCCCGACGTTTAATATTTATTTAATTTATTTTGATAATTATAATGGCGCATACGCTCGAAAAACATTTCCCCCTTACGGGACAAATCAATAGTAAAAAAACAAAAATCAAATGGCTATTATTCCAATATATCTATTGATGTCTGTGAGAAAAAAAAAATGTCATAAGAAAATCTATTATTCGTAAATAATACTAAGTATTTTAAAATATTCACCTTTTCCTGTTACGGCGCGATTTCAATATTTCATTGTTAATTCATAAATGACAGACATTGTATATTAATATAACTTTCATCTACCTTGAAGCTTTTGAAAATTATAATATTCACAAAATAAGCTTTTAAACAATTTCCATCCATTGTACTAATTTATATTTATTCGTTAATTTTAGGCAAAGTTATACCTAGCCTACTTATCAATACAGTTTTAAAGTATCAAAACAAGCGTAAAACATTCTAAATGCATAAACTTTGGTTTTCATATTGTATTTTCAAAGTTTCACGTTATTGACACAATGAAAGAAGATATAAGTTTTGTTATTAATATGAAGGAGATGGTTTTAACTTTCCCACTCAAAAGTATTCAACAAGTACTTATCTAATTGTTTAGGAAACTAGGTTTAGAAAATTAAACTCATTCGAATTAATTTACTTACGCAATAAAGTAATAATAATAATTTATTATCAAAAGAAAACTTAATTGCAGACTTAGTTCCCACACTAGATAAAAAACAAAATAATACATTCCATTAAATTTCCATAAATAAATGAAAACATTTTTGAACGAGTTTTGGGAATTTGGTAAAAATGTAGTAGTTTCAGCGGTCAACGAGAAAGAACAAAATGGAAACCTTTACCAATGACGATCAAACGTGATGAGCTACACATATGCTTCTTGTGTTTGACAAACTAAGTAGGGGCTTGAAATTGATGATTGATTGGTTGATTTTTTTTCAAGTACCTACATTTAATTTTTTTCAAGTATATATATTTATTTGATCGGAATTAAATATTACTTGTTATTTAGGTGCAGCAGTGGACAATAACGGCTGGGAGTCGTTGAGCGGTCTGTACTCGCTGTTGGCGCAACACGACGCGTTGGACGGGCACGCGCTGGCTCGCAAGTCCGTACGATCGCCGTCGCGACGCCTACGGTTCGGACGTCGCTCCGACCCGAACATGCCGCCTCAGGCACCGGTAATGTAGTCGTTTTGACGTGTATGTAATATTCTGTAGTGTTCTTAAGTTTGTGGAGTTCCTGTCAATAAAGTTTTGCAATTAAAATTGATTAGCTCACAACAGTTGTCAGCTAAATACCTCAGAATCTTAATAATTTATTAAGTCCATTTATCTGAAATAAACATGTGCAGAGAAAGAGGCTAATACATAATTCCTGTCTATTTAAAAGACTGCCTTATCAAGATGCAAAACTGTAAAAAAATCCCACTTCACTTTAAACGCTTTCAAATGTCGAACAAAAATTAAAATGTCACACAAAATTCCTGCCTATTCACATTTTTCCTACAGCCACAAAGCCTTTCTGTTTGAATATATTAAGTGCTCAGGGTGGATATTGCACGATAAAACTCGTACGAAAGTGGATAATGTTTTGCGTTGGCTGCTATCTGTGCGAGTACCGCTTCATTGTTTGCTCCATTTACCCTAACCGAGGCAAAACAAGATCTATTATAGCCGGGTAGGATTTCTTTTTGCAATCCTGCAGAGTATGATTCAGTTACAGTGATACTGAACAGAGACACTTGTGTCCGTTTCATACAGGGTGTAACTGTAAGTGTCGCCAGCAAAATGTTATACAAGGTTACACAGGGATTCTGTAAAAAATATAGAGAATCTTGCAAGGCTATACAGAGACTTTAAAGCTAGTAACTAATTAAATTGTTATTTAAACAAATTTTAAGACTCTTCCTGCACTGATAGATCAATGTTTAAAAGAAACTCCAATTATTTCCGTTTCAATGAAAGCTGATACAAGTGTATTCACAATTATTTACAGGTTGTTTACCCCTGTGCATGACAGTAATGAGGAAAATATATTGTATGTTCAAATATATAGTAAAATTGTTTTTCCTACATACATATGCCTAGACGTATTACGTATAAGAATGTTTATGTTTTAAAAGAATTAACTTAAACTAAACATTATTTATTATGTTTTTAATGAAAAATCATTCGGCGACAAGTAACAATTACATGTAAAGTAAACAGTTGATTGAAAATATAATGCGAGAGAGATTATTCGTTATTTTGTCTTTCAACATTCAAGTAACGTTATCTTAATAAATTTACTAAACCACTGAACTTGATAATTCGGTTTCTTACATGTAGTCGTACTCGACTGATTTCACCCCCTGATTAAGTTTTAATATCTGTTGTAGCTTATTATTTTTTATAATAAAACGAGCTGTTGCCCGCAGCTTTGCCTGCGGAAATTATAATTTTGCGGTGATATTTACCCCCTTAAGGGTTGATTAAAAAAAATCGTTGAATAAGGTTCTTCGTCCTTTTCAACCATACACCCAAACACGAATTTGCAAACTGCTAGCTTTAAAATTTGGTTAATTTTCATACAAACTTTCATCCCTTATTTCACCCCCTTATGGGTTAGT
>LGAG01000024.1:106086-165336 GCA_001278395.1 Lerema accius
AGTTAATTTGTTTTTACTGAAAAATCATTCGGCGATAAGTAACGATTACATGTGTAGTAAAAAATTGATTAAAAATAATATAATGCCAAGGAGATTATTCGTTATTTTGTCTTTCAACCTTCAAGTAACGTTATCTTAATAAATTTACTAAACCACTGAACTTGATAATTCGGTTTCTTACATGTAGTCGTACTCGACTGATTTCACCCCCCGATTGAGTTTTAATATCTGTTGTAGCTTATTTTTTTATAATTAAATATTTTGATTTCTCAAAGTATCCTTTTTACCCGACTACGGCGAAGCCAAAAGGAGGGTTATGATTATCATTATTGACGATTCAGTCATATAAGTACCTATTTCAAAAATTCCTCATCATCTAGATTCTAGAACTTTAGAATAATATATCCTAAAGGTATTTTCGACATTAATCGTTATACTAATCGTAACAGCTACTTAAATAGTAAATAGGTAAGTGGTTAAAGTTAATTTAAGTTGTTTTATTTACGGTTCTCATAAATAAAAGAGGAGAGTAAATCAGCAGATTTTTGAAGCGCTCGTTACCTTGCTGTTAATACCCAATCATTTTCGGTTATTTCCTGAATAAAATACAAGATTATTTTAATTGAATTTAAATTTCCCTGTAGCTGGACGAGATGGATGATCTGTTGTCTCTCCGCGACGTTCGTACCCCCGTCCGCCTGCGCTTCGGTCGCCGCTCCGATGAACGCGCCGTGCCCCATGTATTCCCGCAGGAGGTGATTCATTCATATATTATAATCTATCTATCTATACATTAAAATAAAATTGGAAGTTGGAGGACTCTGTTTCTCTGTCTGAAAGAGCATCACGCCAAAACGGCTGATTTGAATGGTCCAGTAAGCCAATAAGCTTAGCTATGTCTGGCGGCTGCTTTTGATGCTAATTAATGGTCGAAAATTGTAAGCAACTGCAGTCGCATTTGATAAGTGGATGGTGACCGCTAGTGGCACAATTTCTTGAGTAATTGTCTTATGGTAGATAAAAACTTTTAACGGAACTGTATAGATACACATTCGTACTTGTATACGCACTTGTAATTCAATATAATCGACTAGAAAATTTAGTAGTTTACAACAACATTGGGCATAGTCCACATTACTTTTGCCATAAACGTTCTTCAGTTATATGTGCAATATTGTTAGGATTGTTAATTAATTACTGAATAATTCCGTAGTCCCGTAAAGTATAAATCAGTTAACGGTTCTCGTAATATTTTTCGAATGAGCACTTCGACGGTCATGACTCTCACTGATGCGTGGCTCATAAAACTTGATGTGGTATAAAGGCGGCAAACGAAGTTCCGTGCCCTAACAAGCCACTATTCGTTGTTACGACAATTGACGCGTTTTATGACAAATGGCCCCAATCCTAAGGTGGTGAGACCTGAATTATAAAAGGGATTTCCTCACGTTTCTTTACCTACTACATCTCAAATTGTACCTTGATTGGATCTACCAGAGCATAGTTCACGTCGATGTTTATGTCCTATTTAAGTCTGTAGATAATATAATTCTGTATGTCGTATAAGTCTATAGTAAGATAGTCTTCTGTACTCAGATTTAACTATACATTTGAATCGTGCGTATTCCATGCAGATCAAAATTTTAAATGTTTACTTTTATTACAATTACAATAACAATTCTGCTGTTCTGTCACTTAAGGAAATCCCTGAAGAAAGTTCCATGCTTTTCAGTCCAATCGTTGTGTAATCAGTCATTTAATCAAGCAATGTTTCTTTATGTAGGTTCATGAAATCTACCAATTGATACTAGCTATATCTACAGTAACGGTGAACTACATTCTTACCCCGTTTCAGTGTGACAAGGGGCTCGAGCCATCTAATCTGACCATAACTCGTGAAGGGTTTAATCGATTTGGCTGATTTTTTGTTCGGATTTACAAGGTTAAGGTTTATGTGAAAGAAAATCTTACAGTGGAATCCACCAGAAGTAGAACTAGTTAGAATTTACTTCGAGCGTAAATTCAGACTATACATCTGTTAAAAGGATTTGCCTACTACGTCAGATCTGCATCTACCTCTCTCTACATCATTACCCTGCGGTAATCTTTACAAGCTCTAAAACTCAAATAGCTTGACATTCTTCTCTATTTTGGGAGTTACATAGGCTACAATTTTTTAATGGCTCCCCAAATACCACAATTTTTTTAACACTCGGGCCTTTTTTTTCTATAAATTAGTGCTTATTAATTAGCTGGACGATGTTTTATTAAAAGTTATTTCATCAACAGGATCAAGACCGCGATGTACGAGCTCCCTCTATGCGCCTGCGTTTCGGCCGTCGCTCCGACAACAACATGTTTCTGATGCCGTACGAGGTAATATGCTAAAAAATGTGCTCCTTTCACAGTAGGACATTGTTGCGTAAATTACTTCGGAGTTACATAATTAATTAATTCCCTACGGTCAGCCTTTTCCATGTTGAGGATTATCCGTGCTGAGATTGAGAAGAAATTAATCGAGCTTTAGCTACATTTAAAACTACAGCTATTAGTTATTTTATTGCCTTACTACAAGTATACCCATATTGTTTCTAACCCTCCCCTTGTTCGGCTAGCAATGAATTAATTGAATTATGTATTTCAGTCGACCCTTCCCAAGGAAGTGAAAGCTAGCAACTCGGTCGAGGACGACAGACAACAGAACTAAGCACCCAATTCTCCGGACGTACTAGTCAATACTTTCCGCTCCATAATCTTTGTCGAATTTTAATGTCAAAATTGTTCTAAAATTATACTTATCTACAGCGTAGCTACATTCTAAGTGTCAAATTTTAAATTAACTTTTAGATGTTTAGGTACTCTATGTTGATTTGTAAGCTATGTGTACATACTCTGATACGTAGTATTATATGTATGTTGATAACAAGAAGTTACTATGCACTTTTACTATTTTATTTATTTTAAATGTACTGAGTTGTTCTGTGATTCCGACCTTGTGTATTCAAAGAGTACCTATAACCTACCTTCTAGTCTATGTTCTAGTCAATCCAAGAACTATAATGTATGATCTGTTTTATTAAATATCACTATAGCGAAGGATTGTACATTTCAAGAGCTGGGTAAATGTAAAATGACTTCGCTATTTGCTTACCTTCTGTTTCTAATTCTGAACACTTTGCAGTATTTTAATGGATATCTATTACCATGTAATCTTAATGTCTTAAAATTATAGTTTAAAGTAAGTGTAGTGAATTAATTTTGTATAGTTATAATAGAGGAAATTGAACAGTTAAAATATAAAATTTGGACGTACAATATGTTGTTTTAATTATTTACTTTTTTAAACACCATTACTCAAAGTAATTTTCTGGGGGTACCTAATTTTTTTCCCTCTCTAGTAATCATGACATTTAGGTACACATCACACTTAACTACTAAGGTATCGAAATTACTGGATGAATACTAAAGCATTATCAATACAATTTACAGGTAACGGTATATATAATTGGATAAGGTTCATAACAATATTATATTACACGAGTATTCAATAAAGTTCAGGTTTGTGAATTAACGTCAATAATATTTTCATAAAATTGACGTCTGACGAGATATATAATTGAATTCAGTATTATGTTACTTAGTATCCTGCTCCCGGTAAAAATAGGGATCTCATACACAATGTATTACAAAATACCTGATTGATATCTGTTTCAGGTCGAGTTAATCATTTTCGATATCGATATCGTATATTTATGAACGTCTATTGATACACCCAACAAATTAAGAAGCCTACCTAATCGCTATGTTTGTTACGTTTAGGTGCATAACACTATATTGTTATATGTATATGAGGCAGTTTTGATCATGAATTTGAATTTTTGTCATAGGTTGAATCTATGTTTTCCATTGCACCTATAACAGAAGGAAATCTAATGTAGGATTGCAAGTGTGAATCGTTAAAAAAAACCGACTGTGGCTATTAGTTTTAGTGAACGACACTGATGAATATACAGAAATTGAATACAATCAGGTTTTAAATTACATTCTGTACATTACTTAATTTCGATAATTAACAACATAATTAATAACCGAAACTTGTGAACATTCGATAAGGTAATCTCAGTACTAGCACGTTCTATTAGGGTACGTAAACACTTTGAGAACGTGGAATAACCAATAGGATAATAATTGCTGACACATACCATTTTCTTACCCTCATAATCACACCGTATTATATTCAACTACTAGACTACACGTGACATCTTTTTGCTTTGAAGTTTTTACTTATATTTTGGTGACATGGTCCGATTATATTTCTTTTTTATTAAAAGTACCTAGAGGGGTATTTAAAAAATAATAATAGATCATCAACTCGTACAGAGTAGGTACTCAAATTTTAGAACTATGTTTTTGTAAGAAAAAATAATGTATAAACATTTTTTGAACAAAGTACCTACTTAGGTGCCCCTAAACGGGAGGACTGTAAATTAAAAAGGCAATCATCCCCCATTTTTCCTACAAACTAAAATAAGAACTCGGTATATATTATTCATAAAAGTGATTAAATATTTGTCAGACAAAAGCAGATAACTATATTTATTCGTCTCGTAATTATAAGATCGTTTTAGGTATATAAGAAAATTAGACGAGAGAAGAATTACACAAATTAATCCTTACTTCTATACTCCAATTAATTACGTAATGAAATACATCACAGAGATGAAACATTAAAGGTATTACTGTGATCAATCACCTCTCACGATTAAGACAAAGGATTGTTTTCAACTGAATAGGTTTTTGTTACATGTAGAACATATTTGTACTCAAAAATTACTTATTGACAAGTCTGTACACAACTGATCTTGTATTTAAGAGATACGAAAAGTTAATACGAAGATTTAAGGCGTATCAAAATGAGGCAAAGTAATAGATTGACAAAATACTGGCATGCGTTAATCTTTTATGTACATAACTTAATATTTTAACTCAAGATAATGCCTTCAGAAAATAATTGGTCACAAAATATCGATAAATTAGATAGAGGTACAGAATTCTAGTCCGCTGTTTTGAGATACTTATTTTTAAACGTATGAACCTGAAGTACTGAAACATATTAATACTTCATACAAAGTAAGTATTATACTTCAATAGGTAACTAACTGCTTTGCACAATTTTTACATCGATATATATATATCGACATATATCGATAATATTTTCGTTCCTATTAAAATTTAATTAAACATACAAGTTCACGTAACTACTAGTAAAAAGACCACGTAAACTTTTATTATATAACGATTAGCTAATGCGTACCTAAATAATACAAATCTACTTGTTTTGCTACTCGTAAGACTGAGGAAGAAATTGCAGCCGTCAATATGTCACAAGCAGCTTCGCCAAGGTAGCCGGGACAAATTGACGTATACGCCTACGACAGTTCGCTACGTAATTTGTATATTATCCATAGCTTAATATTTGAATGTCGGTTTCAGGGTCTTGGAGTAGGTACGCGTTCCTTGATTTTTTCAAAGTTATTTCATCTATGTTGAACATTTAGAGGGTTCTTCACAAAATATATACAGACTGTAGACCTATATGGTCGGAAAAATCATGATATGCGTAGTTTACTATCGATAAAACAAAGGAAAATCTCAGATATTTTCTTCACTAAAGAGAGGTGAGGGCTGAAAGTGAGGTCTAGTTTGAACTGGTGATGCTTCTACTACGAGTATTATAGCCCTGATTTTTTTTTTTAATACAGCCTACTTATGAAAAAATAAGATGAGTTTAATGATATTTTAACTATAGAAGATTATTTTTTCATGTAACCAAAGACGAGCATAAAATCACATAATAGTTTAGTTACGTAATTGTTACTTGCAATGTTATGTAACACGATTAGGGAATCTAATAACATAACATATACTTTTCCATCAGAAAAAATATCTAAATGCGAAAAATATGATACACCGAATTTGAAACTCTCGAATCTTTACACAATTTTTAAGACATTTTCCTAAGCTAGGTGGGTCCATTTCAAAAATAATCTTTTTATACAATATAAGGAAAGGGTACATAATCATCCTTTTAACACAAATGAGTATTTAAAAATATCTTTTTTAATAAAATACGCATCCTCCATGGGTCTACGTCGATGAGCGTAAAATGATGGGATCCGGTAAAATTTTGATCCAATATCTCTTTAGTTTAATAAAATTTCGTTTTGTAACAATAAAATATTTTAGTACAGTTAGTTCATTTTAGACTACTGCAAGCTGTAATCAGTTTGATAAGCTTCTTATTCAAATATATCACTGGATCTGCCTGCTACAACACATGTTTTATTTACTTTTTTCCCAGAATCCAGAATAAGAACGCAATTGCGTCAGAAGCCACGATTCTGTAGATGTTGAATGTAGATGACTAGTATAATGTATGTGTGATAATTTAACGTGAAGTATTTACTTTGAAGTGAGTGTAGGTATTATTACAAGCCTTCATTCATTATGTACAGGAGGAAATAGGATAGTTCGGAATATATTTAGACTATAATAATGGTGTGTGATTATAATGAAAGTGATTTTGAATTTGTTATCGAAAATGCGTCTTGCATTTACATATTTATATTAATATACATTACTGTCATTATTATTGTTATTCTTGTAATGTACTTAACATTACAATGATACTTATACATTATTAAAAAATATTACTTAAAGTAAAATAGAGGCATAAATAATAAGAGTGCATGTTACTTATAAATAAAATTCATATACTTACTTACTAAAAACTGTACTTATATAAAAAAATTAAGTCCGAAAAAATATGTTTCGAGTTGCTTATCAAATTAAAAAACACATCGTAAATGTCTATGATTCATTGCCCTAAAATCCACGTCCCATACTCACACTCGTTGCATGTAACATGCATCATCGTAGGCATCAACATTAGCCCTGAAACAATTATAGCGATTAGGGTTGGCTGGTAAAACACCTCTATTTATAGTTTTCATTATAATTTTACTAGTTTAATCTATGTAAGATATAAGATAGTCTCAGTCTCAGAAAATAAATCAAATATCCCATAAACTTGGTAAAAAAATATTTTAAATTTTCTTATCAATTTCCCAACTTCGTAAATCTTTTAGGTTCCTTTTTGACTAGAAACATTTAATTCACTAGAAAAAAAAGTATTGTGTTTTATTGTAGCTCATATCTACACGCTTGCCATGCCGTGCTTGGCATTTTTTACTCTCTTAAAATAATCTTAAATTCCGCTGGAGAAAAGACTACAAATATGTTATTATCTTGACACTTATCATGTAAACAACAGAAACATTACCAAAAGTGGCGATAAAAAAATAGTTTCTGAAACAAGTATCAACCCTAACGTCAATATCATTCAGTACTATCATAAACACCTGTTCTGAATTCGTGAACTAAAAATAAAAGCAACACTACATCTGCTGTTACATCCCCCAATTACCTACTGTCGGTGAATAAGATATTACACAAACGGTATTAATACTATCTTTGCAAATAAACTTGAGTTTTTTAACGATTTCCGTTATATTAATTTCAACACCCTATAGTTTTTGAAGATAACAATTTCCAACTATCCAACGATAATTACAAACAAGTTAGGTTTGAATAGAATAGAACTCTTTATTGCACAGCACATATATAACAACAGGTAAATAATGGTAATGTTAGTTCATGTAAAATCATTTCAATAGCCGATAAACAGAACACAAAAAGTATCGCCGAGGTATTGCCAGCTAAAAGTATCATTAATAGCGGGCATTACCTTGTTGTAGAAGTTATTATCCCGGAAGAAATTCACTGACGTTTATACACGATAAAAAAAAATCACAATTGATTCTAGGAAGCATTCTGGCTTTAGCTAGCAAAGCAATAATGTAAATAATAATATTATCATCAATGTGATCAGGTGATGTAAACAAACGTTTAGTTACGTAAAGAGAAAGTTTATACATAAAACACAGGCTAATTGTCATTTTGTCGAGCTACATAACTGTGTAACAATTCAAAGTTAATGAAACTTCAAATAAATTATTATTAAATTATTTTTTATTCATTTCAAAACGTACCTTTAATCAAAGTCGTATTAAGTTACGCGCTACTGTTGATTTAATATCCATTTTGCCTAAATTACATGATATTGAAAAATTTATGAAAACGGGAATGAGTTGCGTTATAAGAAATACCGAATCAATTCTTAAAACGGTTCTGAAACGGGGACAAAATCAATACATTCCTTTATTTAATTATCTTTGGGGAAAATTGACAAGACTGCTAAATTGAGAGCGGCAAAAATTTAAAAAATACGAGCCGAAAAAATATTACTTTGTACTTTCACGGAAACCGGGCAAAAAGGAAAGATCAACGACCTTAAAAAAGTATGAAGGACATTTAAATAGATCTTGAAATCAGTGTAATGTGTATTATTTGACACTTATTTACCGCACTCGCCTAAAAATAGTTGAAGAACACTGAATAAAATTCTCGCCTATTTCGCGATTGAACCAGACGGTTCATTCGTAGAGTGGAAGCCGAGGATAAGAGATTGTTTGTCTGTATCACGTCGTTACAGTCATTAGTGTACGACAGTTTAAGTTCAAGGATTGCGCCCTTGAAGACGAGTTATTTTCAGGTTAGTCTTATTGTACGTATGCCTCCAACTTTTGTAGACTACCTCATCTTAGTATTAATTATTAATTATAAGTAACTTATTATAAAATGAAATTAATATGTATCTATTACTGTTTTTGTAGTCCATAATGTGAGCGTAGGCTGCAATGATAATGTATGTCATTTGTACACAAAGATGATCTCGCGAAATGAAAATGTTTTTTTTTTTTAAATAACTGACAAAATTTCTATAAATTTAATACTATTCACTTAAGTTAATTACGTTGCCAACCCCGACTTATCATTTAAATGAACACTCCAATCTGGCAACAAAACATCAGTCCAATCATCGTTATAAATACACAGTTATTTAATGAATTCTAAAAGGGAATACGATAACAATAGAGGGGGATGACATCAAGTGCAGCAAGTGAATCAATAAAGATCCGGATCGCTGAAACATTGCAGGTGAGCAGAAAGCTCGAGCTGCGTGGGCGCCGCCTACCGCGCTTCAGTAACAGACCGGCTACGACGCCGTTCGCACGAACCTGACGCCGCAAAAGGTACAAAATAAAGCACTAGCACAATGCTCACGCTTCACGTAACATTCTAGCACTAATAAATGCTTTCGACGTATTCGTATTTTCATTCGCTTCTCACCTGCCGACCTCGTCTCCATGACTAATTTCACCGAAGTATTCCGTTACAAAAATAATTCTCCATGACTTCATGTTACTGAAATAGCGCGACTCACTTTCGCGGACGGTAGAATGTGCCACGTCAGCTATCGTCCATGCATGCGTTAGTATCAT
Source organism: Lerema accius (assembly GCA_001278395.1). NCBI lineage: Eukaryota > Metazoa > Arthropoda > Insecta > Lepidoptera > Hesperiidae > Lerema > Lerema accius. Next base: position 115,551 of record LGAG01000024.1, read on the forward strand.
CACTAATTAGTAAAGGATTTGAGATTGCAAACATTTCAGTTATGACGAAAATTGTTTGCTGTATAATTGCATATGACACCGAACGCTGTACGTGTAATGCATTTTACTGAAAATTTAATAGTGAATGCGCTTTAAATAAGTATAGGGTATCGTTATTTATGTAGTCGGTATGCTCTGGATTGTTCGCAGTGATTATTTTCGACCTTGATGACGATAATGTTAACCTTCTTCTCGCTACAGACAGTCTTGGCCTTTAAACTATTCCAGACTGTTTTGTTTTTATTGTCTCATTTTTAAAAATAATTAAAAATATTTTTAGTTGAAAATTATAGTTTTAGAACCACAAGTGATAACTAATTAGTAAATGTAAATACATACAGGAAATGAGCGAAATGATTATGTCTTATAGAAAAATCACATAATCCACTTCTTTTTATTAGACTTAATTTTGAAACGGAAAATTTGGCACGGTTAACTGATAAGAATTACTGTAATAAAGATAGAGAAAAATTTAATTTACCAGTATACATAGTTTCGAGATGTAAATAAATTATTTCATAACAGTTTACCAGGTGGCTACATAACATTCAGGAGGAACATAGATCATAATATCTCGAAGTATTCTTTAAATACCGCGGGTTTCCGTCTGCTACACGTACTTTTTTTAGGCTCGCCCACGCTCTTCCACTGCCTGTTGAAATATTGTGAGTAGGTAATGTTTAAATAACGCGATAAAACAAACGAAAACAAGAAGGTATTTCGTAAAAACACGAGTTCTAAACTATTTTGAAACAATTCAATTTTCGAATTTAACAACGAATTTAAATTGAATTTAAACGTAAGCGTTCTATTCTGCGTCAGTTTACACGAGACCATTTAACTAAACAAGCTTCCTACCACGTTATCTTCTTACCTAAACGCTTAGTTAATTTAGATGTAGTTTGTTTTGGTCCGTCGCGCCGCGGGAAAATCTTCTGCAAGCGTTTCGCAATTACTTACTCTCTCAGACGTACACGAATAAATCCGTCTCAAATTTGTTCGCATTCAGTTTAGAATCCTACACCGGCTGTTTATTCTATTGCAAAGAAAATTAACCGGACGCTTTCGTCTAAACAGTAGACACTTAAAGAAATTTAATAGCGTGAATGGATACCCTTGCAAAAATTTCAGCTTTAAACATTCGTATTAGCTCTAGCATTAAGATAGAAGTTCTAGAATTGGTTATTTTAGTTCCTACTGAAATTATTTATGAGTTTTAGCTGTCTTATTAATATCCTCTTGTGACAAGGAAAAGAGCTTTAATTTATGGAATAGCTTTGTGGAATCAACTAAAAAATTTTGGCAAAAAAATTATCTTTCACAACAGTGTGAATAAAGTTAACACGGCAGGGAAAACAGCAACCAATGTAATTCAAAAACCCATAGAATACAACCGATACAATCCATGGAATATTTTTTTTGTTATATTGTATAGGTACTTACGAGTATTTACGATAAACATGTTACTGAAACAGAGTTTTAAAATATGATATCATTCTGCCATGTCTATGTCTGATGTTAATAGATATTGAAAACTTATTTGCACAAAGCTACCTGCCTCGTACATTTTCGGAAAAAATATTATAGCCGTCGTCGTTGGTGCCAGAGCTAATAAAAACGCAATAAGACGCCGACTTGCCTCTAACCCGAGGCACGAATCTTACGAGACAGTAATAAAATTACCTCATGAGGAGGATAAAATTTGACAATCTATTTCCCCGCGCATCCAAAAGTAAACAGTAATTTTCTTAATTAACCTAAAAATTATATCTATACCTATCGCCTTTAATGTTATAAAAGTTATGAAGATGTAGCTATCGAATATTATTTGGAATAAATAGTACCTAGTTCAGGCATTACAAATAGTGGCTCTAGGTTTAGGTCTAGTATTGCTTTGACGACCCTTACTTTGTTGTTAATGTATTTTCGTTAAATAATATGACTGGTGTATGGATAATTTACAAATGAAAATAAACAAAATATTTGACTTAAGTAGGTATTTAAGATTATAGTATCTACTAGTTGTCTGTAAGGTAGAATTATTGGATAGAAGTTGAGTATTAAATTTATTCATTTCCATTTCATTATGTTGTCTGTGTTCTCCGTATAGCATGCTTTCAGTACTTCATTTCCGTATTTTCTCTCCAAATATCTTAACAAGAATTTACTTTTAACACTGACGTTAATAAATCATAAACTTTACAACGTTGTTAAAAGCCAAAATCTTAGCATAGAAAACTAGAGAAGTATGTATCACACCATTTTATTGCGTCTGTAAAATACTATTATCGTGCGTCAAAACACTAAATCATATTGAATTAACGATCTTAGATATCTTTGAAAAAGTGTACTTTTCTAAATACAAAAAATTCGCAGTCACTCACATCGGGCATGCATTTTTTTTTAATTAATCAAAGAAAAAGTACCTACATAAAAACTAATTTCATTACCATATTCTATTTTATTTAAGGCTTAAGGATCCTTTCATCATTTCCACCTAACAATAGTTTACACTAAATATCAATTACCTACTGTCCGAACATGTCACTTCTGTAAGTGCACAGCATTCAATACGAATAATGTAAGAGTAGAAACCGCTACATCATTTTATATCATAACTATGATAACTACTGAAAATAAATCCAATTATGAATTACATTTTAAAAACTAAAGAATATAATTTGAATTGGTTTCAGCGCTGAACGAACGACTCCAAGATGGCCACAGGCCCGAAGATAGTGCACAAGCAATTCAACTCGCCCATCGGGCTCTACTCACAACAGAACATTCAAGAAACTCTCAACAAACATTTGCAGAACCTTGACAACACCGGGACCGTGGGGTATGTACCTATTGTTGACACTAGTTTCGCGTTGCATTAACATGGTGAAATTAGTTGCGTGAAATTGGTTTTATATAAAATATGCGCATAACTCGAAATACTCCAGTGTCGCGAAAATAATGCATGCATCGTAAAACTTGATGTTGACACGTGAAGTTACTAGCGAAATTTGTGTTATAAAACTCATTTCTGGCCATTATTTTCGTAATGTAAACAGGCTTTAAAGTTACTACAATTTCGTAGAACACTGTAGACCTCTGTACTTACATTAAAACATAAATTACACGGCGGGCATAATGTGAATGATTGTTATGCGATCTTTTTTTTATCCCATAGTTAATTTTCTACATCGTACCTACTACTGATCTTCAATTTTAAAGTGCCTAAAAAGTAATCCATCAAAGTTTTTTGGTAATATTAGTCTTTAAAACGGTCTATAAAGTAGTGAAGTGAAGAAGCTACATAGTTGGAAACTTAAAAGGTGGGAGACAGTAAACACCTACATTTTACTCTGCTGCAACGGAAACAATTTTGAAATAAGAATTTGCATAATTTCAAAACAATTTCGCTGTGAATGTTTCTATCTACTTATCTACTACTTTTCTATTTTTATTCATTTAATAAAACGCTTTCGGTGACTTATGACAACGTCTAAATGAAGCTAGAAAAATGGATTCTAAAAAGTAGCTATTTTTGAAAATTCATTCCCTCAAAGGGCGAAAATAGGGGGCTCAATTGAGATATGAGTAAAAAAATATATTTCGTCCGGTTTACATGAAACTTGGAATTATGTTTCTAAATTAATCATTGTCTGACGTAATCATAACTTTGAGATTTATTCGTTCATCTTGAGTACTGAATACTTCGGTACAGTGTGTACCCATATTTCCGCCGATGAATTTGCGAGCACCAGCTGGTAACAATAAAAAAAGAATACTAATTGAAGTTTCTGGTCGTGTTTTCTTAATAAGGAAAGAGTTTCAGTTAATAAGCGAGTTTAGGTACTGCTAACCTTACTGACCAGCAAAGCATCTCAATTCTGAAAAAGTTATCTTAAAATCATATTTTGACACGTCTTTACGATATATTGGCTTCAACTTCTACAAAAACAACGCTAACAAAGCTGATATGATAACAAGATGGAAATAGAATAAGAAGGAAAAAATTGAATTCGTACATTCGCGCATTAGGGTTGGTAGAGATGAAAGTAAATTCTGTTAACTAGTTATATTTGGAAGTAACAAATACGAATACCTTACAATTCAATTTAATATTTAGGGCTACTCGTATATTTCATCCTTTAGTTGAAGCCATTCCTTTGCTATTTTTTTAAATAACTGCTAATAAGCTCTAGAATAGATCCAGGCTCTTTTTGGACTTTGTAACACTTAATTTAATATCTATGGCATTTGTGCTTGGTAACAAAGCTGTTTACTGTTGTTAGCCTGAGACCAGTCCTTGTGAAATGGCTTAATGAATGAATTAATTGAAGCCTAGAGTTGAATTTCAGTACTTCAACTAACAAGACTATTCGCTTTTTTCTTTGCTGTCAACGATCCTGTGATGTTTTCTTTGGCATCTTTGTATACATACCTTTGATGTTTTACATATTATTATAAAAAAAAACTAAAAAAAATAGGACTTCAAATTGTTGACAGTTTGGTTTGGCATGGCGGCAATGAAAAACAACTCGATAAACAAACATGATAAAAATACGTTACTGATGAATCAATTGTATGGCGCGCCTCGGTTGGCGCACTTGGCAATTTTTATTTTTACAATAGTAAAGGCAAGTACTATCATACTGTTTTATGCTTAAACAATGATTTCAAGAGTAAGGATACGCCATCCTAAAACTAAAAAATTGTAAGAGACAATTAAAAAATTTCAAAAATATTTTAGAGTATAAATTAAATAAATATTTATCATTTTATGTACTCGTAATATACTATATATATACGTGTATATATAGAATACATTATATGTTACTAGACGATGCCCGCGGCTCCGCCCGCGGAAAAGTCGATAAACAAAATATTCATTTTATCCCAAGGGAACCTATAATCGGGATAAAATGTATCCTATGTCCTATTCCTGGATGCAACCTATCTGTGTACCAAGTTTCAGCTTAATCCGTCCAGCGGTTAGACCGTGAAGGAGGGACAAACATCCAAACATCCAAATATCCAAACATCCAAACATCCAAACATCCAAACATCCAAACATCATTACAAACTTTCACATTTATAATATTAGTAGGATTATTTCATGACTAAATCACTGAAACTTCGTGTATGGCCAACATACGAGTAGCATAAATGTATACCATGTTATAGTTTGGTTGTCAGTGTTTTGGCGTCTGAGATCACAGACGTAAACAACAAGACCGATAAACGATTTCATTGACATCGGAGTCAGTTAAATAAGATCACACGATCACATAGATACAATACACTTTTAGTTTTAATTAGAAGTCAGTCAACTCGTAATGAGAAAAGCGTTCATTATCAAACTGTGCGTTGATCAAAGAGCGACGGTTGCCAATTCGATTTATCGTAATACATACGTATCTTCGACATAAAAGTGATTCATACATTGGAACTTTTTGGCTTCTACGTAACACTCACAGCTAGGTCATTATAGTACACAGGTAGCTCCTAAACTAAAAAATAATAGACTTAAAGGTATCTGATAAATAGATAAATTTTAAGCGACATTTCTTTAAGTAAGTACCTACCAACTGTTTCAAATTTTATAGGACATGGATATTTTGCTGAGAATTTAATTAAAGTAAAGTTACATTCATCTCGTAATGTCATATTGTGTTAAATTAAAGTAACAAGAAATACTCGGTTTTTAATATCTTCTTAAGTGAAAACTAAAATTATTCAGAATTCTCGCGAATAAAATGGGAAATGGTTTCCGCTTGTACTTGATGCCTGCTATACATTATCGGCCATGATGGACAATCGTTGATGGTCTGTGATCGGCGACGATCATTGTACAAGCATCCACATTATCGTCCGTGATCATTTATTGAGCGGCAGCCTTCCCTAATGGACGTGGAATTTGTTGCAGCTACTGTTCATTTAATTTCAATTTTATCAATGTTATTGAATTAAAGGTCATAAAAAATTATTCGAAGACAAGATGGTGTAGTTTGAGCATTCATCGTAATAAAACAAAGCAAAAATAACTACCTATACACATTAATTGGTGATACTAATCGGCGATAATGTGTGCGCGCAACACAACTACAACCGATCCCCTTTGATGCGTGCCCAAAAAACCGCTAAATCACCGATCGCGGCGATCACGATGACGATTACGGACGATGATGGGCGACTACAGGCGAGTAGCCCTTCCACATTATCGTGCTCGCGTATAATCGCCCATCATGGCCGATAATGTGTAGCAGGCATGAAATGCATTAAGAGACATCAGACTCGGAGTAGATTTATCTGTGTTCGTCATAAAATTATAACTGAGGTTTACGACAGCGTTAATTTACGCGAAATACAATTTTAACAAATATGCAGTAATATTTTAATGGCACGTAACAAACTAAAATTGACTATGTAATAAATTTTATTTTATTTTCTAATTTATTTCCTATGGCATTATTATGACATTATGTACGTAGACGAACAAAACTTAAGATTACCTTTCATAAGTTTACGCAGAAACTTAACTCTTAACATCACGTCAATAAAACTTCATTAAAATAATTGAGTCAAATCAATTTACATCTTCTACCTATCTATCTATACCTACATATAATACAATGTTTTTGTTACCGTGTGATAAAGGAAAAAGGTACATCGAAGCGAAGCGAGGGCAGGTCCACCAGTTTCTAATAAGTGTATCAATTTATTATTCAATCTGTATCGGTCTGAAGGCTACATAAATAATTCAAATAAAAGCAACTATTATAGTTAAGTGATAGCTTTAAAGCACTACAAATAACTCAAAATGTTACGTCTGTATTACTGTGTATTATCTATGTTATACAGGTTAATACACAGTTGTAAAGTGTTTAGTATTCCGCCTGGCTCCCGCCGAAGCTAAAATAAACGCGACATTGCGACAAAGCAAAACAACCCGCGGGATTGTAATAGAATGGAACATTTCGTTCACTGATATGGTTATTTATGTAAATTTGACACTGTTTTTGCAATTTTTAGGTTTTTTGTTACTCTTAGAACTCGTGACACAAACATTGAATTGGTTTGTATGTTTGGTGATTGATTTAGTTACTGAAACTTAATTTATAAACAGCATGTTAACAAGTGGGTAAAAATACGATTTCATATAAGTACACACTTAATTTCGCCTAAATTATAATTGGTTTTGATCTTGCTTGCTAATGATAAATGATCAAAATGATGTCAGGACTTTTAAAAATATTAAAATGTTGTTTTAATAAAATTTGGCGTTTTATCTTTTTGAAAATAAATTCTGTTGATGTGATAGCATATAATTATTTTAGAGCTTCATGTAAAAGTACATAGTTATTTATACTATCGTAGATAATTTGTAATACATTTTTTCTCCCTGTCCTCTCTTAAGGCTGCTATAACTAATATTTTTAGACTAGCGTAGATAATGTTGAGTGAAGATTTGAATGCCGTTGACCGCTCCATTATGGAGAAGCGCCGGGCACTGACATTTTCCTGGATGTAATTTAGCACTGAGCATGCATTGCATGCATTCCGCAATAAGCATCAAAGCAGTACCGAAATAAATGAACAAGATATTCAGCATTTACACTCCAGATTGCTTTATTATTTGCTTTGGTATGTAAAAATTATGATTGAAGCAAAGAATTGTAGTCGCTTTGTTTGACTGTAAATGTTCTATACGTAGCGAGTAACTATGCAAGTTTTTAATGGAAAGTTAATAAAAATAAATAAGGCGATATTTAACAATGACAATCAAATATACAACGATGTATGTTTAGTATGTCAGAACCTGAATCACTTTATGAATTATTTTGGGTATTTTAAATACGAAAAAATTATTTAAAAAAAAAAATATTTTTTAATTTATTGTATAGTTTACTTAAAACTTTAAAGAATCTAATGATGCCTAGTGATAATCTTGTTTATCTAATAATTACTTGTATGCACCTTTACCATAATTTCTGCATAAGTTTCGACACGGTTGAGCCATCTCATTTATCGGAGCTATTCGTGCAGGTAATAACCGTGTAATAGGAGTACGGTAGGATGATGTTATCGGAAAATTCTAAGCTCAGCCGGTGAACAAAAAGTGCAAAACAAGTAAGGAAGAATTGGGTCTGTCTGGTCAGTAGGAGCGCGCGCGCAGTCGAGTCACGGCCTTGCGGAACCAAGCATTGCGCTTGCGATCACAGTTTTAGTACAAAAACGGCATAAAATAATAAATATACGATAAAATCGCGAAAAAACTTTTCGAGTGAAAATATATTTTGTGTAATTTTTTTTTAGGTTTTTTTAATTCAGTGTTTACAAAACAGTTACTTTTTGATATTATTTTTTTTGTAAATTATTTTAAATTTGATTACTTGTGTCATCTCAATTGTTACATCTATATTTTTGGAAAAAGCTCTCATTTCTCTAACTATTTAATATTGGTAGTGTTCAAGATATAGTGTAACTAGACTTTAATCAAAGACTTCTTCAAATATAGCCTTACGTGTCAACAGCATGCCTACTCTCGTTGAGTATAACGGGTAAGACATATCTTTAAAGTGTTTTATAATGTCAACCTGCTTTTAATTACATGGGAAAGATACATTTGAGACGTCAAGCTAGGTAGAGCTAGATAGACTATAAAAATCTTTGAAATGTTTTACGGTTTGCAGCAAATTTAATAACAGATGGACTTTCAGTCTTCGTTTTACTTCTATACCTACATAATTTCATGGTTAACTTTTCATGGCCGGGTACATAATATTATAATAAATCGATATACATATACACGTATAGGTATCTACCTACATATTTTCAAATATAATTTCAAAGACTATAAGATACAGAATTAGGAAATCATCCTAAATTAAAATCCTTAATCTGTAACAAAATAATTTTGCGTAATAAAGTATAAAATATTCTCATCACAACTTAAAATTACTTTTACGTCGACACAAGGATCATTGCTTAAGAGTGATTAAATTTCATATAACTTGTTATTTATCTTCTTAAAATAAATTTCAACCCCCACCCGAGCCTCAACAAAAACTTATTATCATAAGGCAGGGAACATACGTATGATTTACTTTACGAACAACTGAAAACAAAAACATCATTTTGTTTTCTCTTAAAGTGTATGATAACAACGTACGTATGAGTACATTTACACAAACTTTGGGCGCTCGTCTTATAAAGGCACAATTTTCAATCATTAGTTACTTTCACGATCAAATCTTGGTGAATTTTACAGAGATGCTGCTGAATATTAAAAGGGTTATTCAAATTCTTTTTTATCTAGCAGTTTCCAAAAGTTTAAAGTCAACAGTCTAATTTAGTTAGTAGGTACGAACTATTAATGGTTTATTATTTAATGGTTTGATAATTCCAATAAATATTTAATAATCATCTCTGATTTTAGAATTATTTAATAATAGAATTGTTAATTATTTATTAACAGTTTTACAGATCGTTGTCTTTCATACCATCATTATGAATAACTGTTAAACCAGTGGTTAGTTAACTAACGAATCATTAAACTGTCAGTCGAAAAATCGACCCTCATTCAAATCTCGATATAGGTAAGTACTCCGAAAATACAAACAAAACCGTCACAATCAAGTTTTAATTGAAGTTTTAACTTCAAGGGAAAAATACCCTTATGATGAGTGGCACAGAATCTATATTCTCCAAAGCTTTTCGAACTTATATTTGCTTTTTGCCGTCTTACGCGATTTATATGACATTGACACTTGATAATATTCCCAATAAAGGCGCATAAGGTGAACGTGAACTCGATTGCTTTATATGGGCAGTTGTAGTAAACTTCTCATGTGCTGTTATATAAGAATTACGAAGTAAATGGTAGCTGTCTATAATATAATCTATATATGTATGTGTCTATCTATCAACATAATTTGTAAACAGAAGACATTCTCTACTCCGGTGCTCTATGTAATCGAGAAATATTCATAAGTTATTACTAAGTTGCATAGAAACTTTTTTTTTTTTGATTCACAAATAATTTCGAAAGTTGCACATTTCAGGTAGACCTTTGTTTATTACATAGAATATAAACATAGTTGTTATGTCTTTAAGTATTTATTTTTAATTCACGACGCATCTAGTCGTTTTGTAAAGTCATAAAATTCGGTAAAAATAGAGTAGTTATGATCTCATGTCAGTGACATCAGACAGAATAGCAGTGTCTGTCTAAAATAAAACAAGTGCCTTTGTTCTCTATCTTTAAAATTCTAAATTTTTTTCAAGAACGTTGACCACATGAGCAAAACACTAAGTTTAGATGCGTGATAGTAATATTTCAGTTAACTTTCTTATCATTTCGTATGTGATTTTAGCTTTTTTTGTCATTTATTTACATGTTATTAGTAACGGTATCCTATACACTAGCTTAGATTTTCCAGCCTTCTTGTGGATTAAGTCATAAATGTCATGGGTTGATGCCATGTATGTTAAATGAAATTGTACATTTCCATATATACTATTTGAGCAACATTAAAACTATGCATTATCTAATGATACTTGTTGTACTGAGTTACTGAGTCACCAGCCCAGGGAAGGGATCTCGGATTTGACGACAACTCGCATTTCAAACTGATGAGAATTATATCCTACACGATGTACATTGCAGACCCACGTATACATCTATCGAACTATTGGTAACCGTAATCTGGAGGTTAGTTACGATCTATTAGAGACAGATCATAATTATAGATGTCCGAAACATACTCGACTACTACTACACGATACTATCTACTCTACTGTAGATCGTTACAGAAACAGGTGAATATCAATTATTACTGATAAATCAATCCATGGAATGGACTTCAGATAAGTTTAAGATAACCTTCGAAAATTTTCGAGTTCCATAAAATAAATTCTGAAAAATGGTATCCTGAAGTAGACACTTACAATCTTACCCTAATTGTAATTACCTAATATTTGTTACCATAATAAACTACTTTTTTTGATTAAAGTGTTATTTAATATAGGTACTGAATTTAATTAATGAATCGTCCGCATTTGTAATAAGTGGTGCTGATTCAGGAAATTAGAAACTTTGAAACACAATCAACGTTGAGTTGGTTCTACGCTTTGTCACAATTTCTTGCGAGGTTCCCACGAAGAGTTCCTCTACCACTTAAGTGAATTTACAGTTTTTGTAGTTACTTTCCGATCACCGTTGAATTGATTCATTGGCTGCGATGAGCAGTGAAAGTTCTGAAGACACCAAACGAAGACAAAAGACTATTTGCTAATTTAAACTTATCAAATTAATTTCAAGGAAAGAATGGATTAAGAGTCATGTTCACGTGTTCCGAAGAATTTTGATTGGAAAATATTTTGTATAGTAGGTACATGATGTATAAAGTATCTCTACCGATAAATGTCTATATCGTTTTTATAGAAAATCAGATATTGCCGGATAGTTTATGTAGTTATCTTCATCCAAGCCTAAATTCTTTCGAAATCTGCCGATCTCCTTTATTATTAATAGATTTGGTTACAATCCATGTATAGTAAATCTGTAATTAAAACTGCATGATATAAATAAAAGATTGGAATTCATCTAATTACTATATTCAAAACAAACAAGTGAAATGTCATGATAGTAATATTACCCGTAGTCACGACGTACGTGGTCAAAAACATCACTGTTTTGCTCAGTTATTTAATTAACGTTATGGGTACCTATTCATTAGTGTGGAAAATTTAATGTTACGTCGCTTGGCTGATAAATAACTTGTAATTAATCACTGAGAGTTATAATATTTACACAGTCTGGAGCCATTAATTCGTTAAATCTAACAAACTATAACATACATGAAGCGTTTTTAACTTATTGGTGACTAGGGTCAACGTTTTCTACGTTATTTCGTTAAGAGTAGGTACATACGTCAACGAATACCTAGGTAGTTAAAATGTTTTAACGAAAACTTAGTCATAATGAATGGGACATAGGTCAATGGCACAATAATTATGTTATTATAAATACAAGAATATCTAGAAGCCACAGCAAGGTGATCTATAATAAGCGAAAATTAAGTTTACGAACTTTTTGATCGTACACAAATATTTTCGCAGTTGCATATTGAAATAATATAAATGCCTTACGGAAAATTTATTAAAAAATTTAAAGCCAGTACCTAATAAACTGTCTCCTTCTGCAACACAATTATACCTTTATAGGGCTCTTTATTTTTGAACCCCTCCTGTTTCTGGTAGTTGGGATTGTACTTTTTACTACTTAAAATAACGCGTACTATAAACAAATCTCTTGTTTTCTCACTTTTCTGCACTTTTCTGTCTGAGCATTCTTCACTTTTCTGTCACCGACTTTCGCAGTTTGTGTTGCTCTATATTATAAAGTCTATAAAGACGGACTGATCTTAATCTCTACTCTACACGATGTTATTATTGGGTGAATGTCATCACGCAATTAAATACAATGACACAACATGCTGCAGACAAGCTTTCCATAGCACATGAACATAGGTCAAAGTCTTCGTACGACAATGTCAATATTACAGCTATGTCCTCCAGACTAGAGACGGATGCGTAACTCCATCTATAAATAAAGAAACAAGAAGTGTGTTGTTAGCAACTGTTTCAGGGCTTCGGCAATTTTTAGCCCTGTTTTATGTGTCAGTATGATGTTATCAATGAAACTCATTTAAAACTTGTTTCTTTTGTGTGTGTTTTTCTATCGGTTACTTAACCTTCATCCTGGTTTAACTAAATCATTAAACTAGCCAACGATAGTATCAATTTCATAAAACGGGAACTTTTATCGTTAATGTTATGATGTTTTTAATTCTACAATCAAATTGAAATTCACTTCCCTGAGTCGAATGCCCAACATTAGAAGTGAGAATGAACATTTATTACACTTGACAAATTGTTGATCCTTGAAAGGGAAATAGGGACTTTGTAGGTTTATTAGTATAGACGTAAAACTACAGGCCAGGTACCTACTACGAGTAGATAGTATGTTGCTGTCTTGTGAAGGAATACTAAAGCTAATTGAATTGTCCACAGAATCAACTTCAACAATCCAACCACGGACAAGCCGGCTAACCTCGCCAACTCCGCAGTCTTACGGATGCTTGAAGAGGAGGAGCGGAATCGTAAGGGATACCCTAGTAAGTCTATTTGTTGTTTACCTTCCACTTAGTTTGACTTCCCCTTGTCTAAGGCAAGTGAATCGTGTTCCGGCTGAAGGCTTAGGTGCTAATAGGTACATTCTTTCGTCTCACTTCCTAGCTGGCGACGCATTGATGATGCCTTTGGTGTCACTGATGTCGATGAACACTTATCATCTCGTGGGTCGTCAGCTCGTTTTACTGCTGTTAAAGTTCAAAATAGATCAAAAAAGAAAAAGCAGATTAATAAATTTACTCAATGATGGTCCGACTGGATTAACCAAAAGACATAATGATTATTATAAGCCTTCAATTGCTTAGGACTGTGTTATTTTTATTTGTTTTTTTTTATGTGGAAACAAAATCAGATTTTGTTTACAATAACTTTACTATGTATGTATTTACCTACGTAATTAAAATATGTGTGCTACCCCACTGAAAAAGACCCGATGACTACACTTAAAGTTAGTGTAGAGCTTACTAACGCTTATAATATTTTGCACTGCTTGCCAGAATTAGACCCCACCCAAGTCCAGGCGATTTTGGAGAACTTGGTATTTGTGAAGCGTCGGTTTGACCACTATTGGCCTCCCGCCGGGACGAAAACGACCCGTCGTTGGGATGGTCATCTCAACGCCAACTCCCAAATTTACCCAGAATTTTTGAAAGCTACGAAAGGTACCGCGTTGAGTAGAATCAGCTTTCATGTAGTATGTTTAGTTTAGGAACGTAACCATCATTATAAATACTGCAGTAACCCTTTTAGATTAGTCTACTGAAAACTTGATAAGCGATTATCACGTTTTGTGTTCATATCACAGGGTTTCTTTTGCACAGATGATGTAAAGCACCGAAAATCAATCTATGCACTGTCTGACATATATGAATCATTGAACTCGAAATAAACTGTGAGTAAATATACATACTGTTGCTCGTCAGAGTGTAACGCCCGAAAAATAATTTCGTCCACGGGAATTTTTTATCTACGTCTTTCTTACAAGTGTCCACTTTAGTGACAATTATAACTCATTAGTAAAAATAATTTGGCAATGATTGTTAACTGTTTTGTAGGAGGTGTCATTGTCAATGTTTTTTTATGGTTTTACGTAATACGGTAGGTAATCATTCATCTGTGGTTAGTATACAGGCGACAACGAAAGAATAACGACGAACGACATGGCTGAAACAATATTTGTTGGTAAAGTCATCGAATAGTGTTTTGTTAAATATGTGTTGTGTATCAGTGTCTAACATTAAATTATGTTTTTGTTGATAAACGTCCTTGTTGATACGTGATGTATCGGTAATCAATGGTAGTGAAAAACACATTTCAGAATAAGGTACCTACATCTCTCTAAAGATAATTCTTCTTTGACATTACTTAAGCCAGGCAACAAAAGAACTATGGGTATTAGATTCCCATATTTCCTACTATAAATGGATGTTAAATATATAGTAATGATAAACAAGAATACAACTAAAGGAATCAAAATTTTTTAAGGTTGTTAATATAAATTGTAGTAGTTTACATTTATATTATTTAGAATTTCACTAACTGACTATTCTTAAAATATACTAAAATAGCAATCATAGCTACAAGTTATTAAGTGTTACTACGCCCACCTGAGATGTTATAACAAGCGAAGTTATTGCTGCTTTTAATGCTATGATGTGCACGTAGGTAATACACAAGGGTAGTACTGACCGACTACATAATTAAACAGTTGTTCAATATAACAAATCAACGATTATGTCTCTGATGCTCCACTAACGACTTAATGCCATAATTGTAGTCTAACGAATACGAACGTCTACTAGATATAGTTATGCGTTGTATGTTGTATATATCATAATTTGTTGGCGTCAAACGGCTTTAAACGATAAATCAGGGAATTGGTACTTTGTACAGAAGGCTGTTAATGTACTTAGCCATGATTGGCGTGAATTTTGTAGCGCTAGATCGTTAACCATTACACATAAAATAATCCAGGTATAGCAGTTGAGTGAGAATAATAAAATCATAATAAAAGTCTTGTCTTTGACGCAACCTGGACCTATTTCGGATGACTACATTCACGAGCGCTTCTATGAATCAACAGCTAATATTAAACAACTGGCGAAGGATGCAAAGTGCGAATGAGTATATTTCTGATCGTGAACACTTACGTACCAATAATTTTATCATAAACATATTGATAACATGTTGTCTGTGGAAGTAGACATAGAAATCATTGTTCAAATTTTCCCTGAATCCAGTACTTTCTTTGGTAACATATTTTCTCATTGACTCTCTATTTCTCTCTCTATCTGCTTTCCTAATAAGTGCAACAAAAACACTTTTATAACAAGGTAAGTGACACTTTTTAACTAATCGTGATTACTCAAAATGAAAATTTTGTATTACTCCATTTATTAAAATTCAGGACTACACCCGTAACATATTTATTCTTCCGTCTCTCATAAACACGTAAACAGGGTACAGAAAAACGCGTATAGCAGAAACTGTCATTTCAAATACAATATTTATCTGATATACTATGTAATAAAACAAGTTTTAAACATAATTTTAAAGTGGTACCTACAAGTTCTTTGCCTAAAACACTGTCTAGATATTTAAAAAATGTATAACAGTCATGGCGTGTTGTAGAGTTCTGACGTTAATAGTACAAGTAGATCACAATAGATGAGAAATATAAACACGGCAGTAAAAAGCCGGCTGAAAGATGAGTCAGGCGTGCATGTGATGCTTGCCAGATACTACACGGGATTAAATGCATCGGTTGAAATAACAGATTCATCACGAATATCGCGAAGTATCTTATACATACGCAGTTCAATAAAAGAACTTTAATTAAACAGCATTTTTGTTTAACTTACAAATTGATACCTAACAGTAAGCAAATAAAATTAATATAGTAGAGGTCCCCGTACAATTATGGATCTCTAAAAAGAAAAAAAAAGTAGTAGTAAACTTTTTTATACAGATTTTAAGAATACTTATTTGTATTATGTATCTAATCATAAAGGCAGTATCGATTAATATAAAGAGAAAATACTTAGGTACATATATTTTCCGAAAACAAACAAAAGACATTACCTCAAAAAAATTTATTTATAAGCATTTCGAATTCACAATTAAAAAGAAAAAAATCTACTTATTATTTACGTATACCACTAACTACTAAGCACCTTATTCCTGCATTTTAAAGGCATATGTACTCGTGTCACAGCCTTTAAGAAGATTACTCATTAATGTAATTGTAGTCATTAATTATTACTTATAATAATATTATATTAGTTGGGACTAATATGTGTTCGTAATACTATCACTTAGTAATTTATGTGAGCCACGGTTCAATGGACATAATTACGGTCCAATCCTATAATCACAAGTGATATCTGCTCGTATTAAGACCTACTATTAATTTTGTGTAATACCGGTTGATTATAGACTTGCGTTGTAAGTATTGAGATGGAAAGAAAAATATGACCTATTATTATTTATTTCCTCCTAATATATCTAACCATAACTACCTACGTGTATATTTTATTATTTTGTTCAGGTAACAAAATACTTAATAATGACAAGTATCTTTGATGAATACGTATACATAGATATCACGATTTACAACAAATTATTTTATTATTTTATATTAAAAATGCATCTAATTCTTTGTTGGTAATCCATCCACGGTGAAATGATATGCGGCCTCTCTCCAATTTCTTTCTACAAATACGAACATAGAATAACAAAGAGTTTAGGACAGATTGATAAGATAGAAAGTAGGATTGAGAATTCGTAGTGTACGTACCTATAGGTAAAACTTTGTTAAATTAGATATCCCTGCAGGATTTAAACTTTATCCTGCAACGTAAACCTAAGTATAAAAAAAAATGTGACATGTTGTAATTAAAATTCATTTGTCGTAGCCTTTAATCCGTTCTTTTACAAGAAAACGAAACGAAACTGAAAATAATATTTATCTCACAAATTCGACTCGATTAGAACGAGATTTACGATTGCGGAAGATTATCGCGGCGTGATCATAAAATTCAAAATATTTGATCCGATCAAAGAACTTCTGGATCGCTCCACCGTCTATTCCAACTTGTGACGTGTTATTTTAGAAGTCATGGTCTATAGGTGGGAGAGAGAGGGGGCTCACCAAATTGCGTACACTCAAAATATAATATGCGGTAGTTATTTGTGCACCAACTCACCTGGCGTGCGCGCCAATTCAGTCTTCAACAAGTCTCGCGCTTCTAGCATTCTACTCGTGAGTTTCACATTTCTACTGCATTCAATAAATATTTTTTATCGTGTATTCAAAATCTGCTTGTATTCGTGTTTCGATAAATCTATTGATGGTTCTTTTTTGTGGCTATTTTTTGTAGTAATAATTGCAGTAGAAGTGCAATAAGTGCATCAAGCTTTGTGTTGCCTGCAACGTTAACAATTACTCAAAACTTCCTTCTTATTTTTGGTTTTGAAGCTATATCCCTACTTATCAAAATTTTTAATAATCTGCCATTAAAATAATGCATTTTATTTTTATAGAAAAAAAATTAAATATTAACTTTCTTAAAATATCTTACTTATGTCATACCCAAATAAAATCGCTCTTAGAGTAGGTAATATGAGAAGTGAAAGTACATACCTAATATTGATTTTTTTATAACACTTCCCATATAGTGACCGACGATGACAAAGCATATTTATCATCCACAAAGTGAAGAAAAATTAACATCTAACTAAAACCATACGAAACAAAACACTTTACAAGGAACTTTAGTGTAACGTGATAAACAAGAACATGATACATTTAGAAAACTTAGATGTAGAGCGCATCGGAATAATAAAATAATCAGACGATGTTAAAAATTACTATAATTTAAAATAAATAAAAACACTTGGTTATTATTTAACAAACATGTAACTGAACATAATAATATTATTGTTCAAATACTTTAGTAGAATATGTCAATTAGCCATCTTATCTGAACGCTACATTCGATTTATATTCAACAAAACTGTTTTTTCATCGATCCTCTGGCGCAAATCCAAAAGCTCGTGGGCCAGGCTAATTTAAAACGGAATGTGTCATAATAAGTAGGTATCGCGGTGGTTGCCGAAACGTGTGGTCTCCAGATACAATCTCACCGAGATAGCATGCGTTGATAGATACAGCTGTTCGTTCCAAGTATTTTCAAGAACATTTTATTTTGAAACGTGAAACGGAGGTAATGGTGGATACTTACATAGAATTCGTGTACGATCATTTGAAACGTGAAATTGCCCTCTTAAAAACATTTACAGGCAACATTTTCATTATATTGGCAGCTCTGCGCTCGTACAGTAGACGTAATAAAGTTACGAGAGACACGATATTGAATTGAGAATTTGTTGCAGGTCAGAAGAAAGTAGTGTGGCCGCCGACGCCGGAGACAAACGGCTATCACCAGCCACAACAGGTAAGAATTCTAATAAAAACCTCAAATCTCCAATGTATATAGAATAAAGAACGCGATACTTAAGAAAATAAAAATTTTAAGGTGGCGGAAGCACTATTTGATTCATAAATGCATGTAAATACCACCGCTTGCAATATTCTTATTTGGTCTGGCAACTTAAAAAGTTTTAGATTACAATATTCTAACTAATGGGGCTGTTCATAAATAATGGCGCACATAATCTATCGTTTTGCCTACAGCAATGCACTTTGTTCCGATTACGGTATTATATGTATACCGTACCGTACCGTACCTATTTTGTACATCTATTAGTAGTAGGTACCTACTTCTATCATAATAGGTACGGTATTTATCAAAAACGTGCAGTTTAGGAATCGCGTTGTTGTAAATTTAATCTACGTAGTACCAAAAACATCTACATGATACATCAACTAATACGTGCACACTCATCTCTATTACTTAGATTCGTGTTGCACTGAAAAGAAGAGCATGATTTTATAACACAATACCAAAAACAACACCAAGGTAAATGTATACTCTATGGATAGCCCCTCAGTTTCGTTTATCCCCTACAGCAGAGTCCCGCGTTCTACAACAGCGCGCAGCAATCCGATCCACAACAGCAACAGCAGTATTCCGCTCCCCAGAACCAGCAACAGTACCAACCTCAAACCCAGTCCTACCAACCTCAAACCCAGTCCTACCAACCTCAAACCCAGTCCTACCAACCTCAAACCCAGTCCTACCAACCTCCCCAATCGCAGCCACAAAACCAATACCAGCAACAACAAGGGTATTGTGAGGGTCGACGTCAAGAACCCACAGGGCTTAGTAAGCTGATTCCGGTGGGACCGGGTGTGACCGCGTCTCCTGTAGCACCCTACAAGCAGGGTCCGTTGTCCCCTAGCGCGCAGCCTTACCGCCCGCCGCAGGGCCGCTGGGCCCCCGTACCGGCCCCCGCCTCCCCGCAGGTACCCCGAGTTCCAGATATATCGTCACCGTCGCCCCTAGACCTATTACACATTCTGTATCTATTTAACAGTATGCATGCGCCTTTTTAATATACTAACCCCAAAAAAATACTACGCATTTCAATGTGTATAATATTTTAAGATTTAGAGTACACCTGTGACTGTACTAAAATAATCTGATAAATTGAACGACTCAATATTTACGTGTGAACTATGTAAAATTACTTGTAAAATAATTCTTGCCGAATTTCTCTGATTGCAGTATAGCACTTACGTTTCAGTGGCATCTACTAAATACAATGTTTAAAAAGTTTTTGACTACATTTATCTGTGTCTACATACAATATTTGTGTATAAGTAACTAAACCGTCGATTTGATAGACCTGTAATAAAATTCCATGTGGTAAATAAATAATACCAATTTACAATTAAATGTTTAGATGATAAGAGATTGTTCTGTTTCTAGCCGGGTGGACAGAAGCCCCAGTTTTCACCACAGCCACAGTACTCGCCCCAGCCGCAGTACTCGCCCCAGCCGCAGTACTCGCCCCAGCCACAGTACTCGCCACAGCCACAGTACTCGGAGCCAGCTTATCCTCCTCAAAAGGCATTTGAACCTCCACCGACGACAATCACCTTGAGGCAGCAACCTCCAATCCACCAGAAGCCCTCTCCAGTTTTCGCTAGTCAGCCTGCTGCTGCTACTTTCAAAGGTATCTATGATTTATTTAGCCTCAACAAAAACTCTGGTACTTTTATATGGTTGAAGAAAAGTCGGCTCACTAAGGGATATTTTGTAGAAAAGATAAGGTAGAGTTTCTATATTTTATATTAACTTTTATATGCATCTTGAAAATATCAAGCACACAATCTTTCCACTCTTTAGTTCTCAATTCTTAACCGAGTTATAGGTACTCAAGTCATCGAAAAATCGTAGATTAGTAGGTACTTTTTTAGCTTATGTAGAGATTCTTTGAATTAAAAATATTACGAATGTTAACTAAATTTACGCAGGAAACGATTAGACATAGTCACATTTTGATAATTATTTTACGATTTGTATATGCGAAACAGCACTCATGGCCAAGGCTTGTTGGCTGTAATTCTATTTCTAATTAGCAATTAAATACAATGTTTGTACGACATTTATTTCTCTGACACGAATGAAGTTCGCTTCATCGAGACGATACAAGACCAGCGATTAATTTTATTCTTACGTTCTTTATATCTAAACGAAAACAAACCAATTATACTCAGTGACAGCGCACTAACTACAAGAAGACTTAGACGAAGCCTATTCACTCTTGCTTTGAATAATCCATATTGTAATCGAACGGGAATCTGAAGTCGGCAATTAATTCCAATCCTTCGCGGTATGCTTAATAAAGGACGAAGCAAAACGCGACGTCCGTGCGGGAGTCACTTTATAAAAATAAAATTTACAACCCCTATGGCGAAATGGTTCCCACGCACGATCGCCGTTCAAAGGCTCCTGTGTTCGATTCCCAGCGGGGCTGTTTGAATGACGAATTTCATTTCTGTTCTCGGTCTGGGTGTATGTTTGTGTATTTCTTTGTTGTCCATGGCACATACAACACACAGGGAATCCTATTATGGAGCTATGAGTGTATAGTGTTATTTAATATGAAATTATCTATTTACAGGAGGAGTAAACATGCGTGGGGATCAGAAGTGGCCGCCGCAGTCAGTGAAGGAGGCAGTGGCTGCAGAGAATGAGGCTCGGAGGCAGCTCGCCAGAGGGCCTGCTTGCAGACCACGCAAAGTTAGTTGTCAACTTAACTATATCGCCTTACATTTGGTTTCGAATGGGCTGTCAGTATGTGTATAGTAACTAGAATAATGAAAAAAGTGAAACCATAACACAAACGAAACAAAACTAAGTAGGTATTTACAGCGCAGAGTTACTAGTAGTTAATTAAATGGGCTTATAAAAAGTGACCAATTAAATGCTTCGGAATTTTCGTATACCCTATGGATTCTAAGGATTGGTAAGTGGCAACTTCTAAACCTATTGCCATAACGGTTAACTATTGAGCTAGAGGTCTATAAGTGATTTTGTCACACCTGTTTTAATATTGCTTTATTAGATCGGTCTTCTACTTTTGTACCTGAACTGCATTGTCCGCAAGTACAGGACGAGTTTTTATACTGTCAATAAGATTCACCGTAGCGTAAAAATATAATGGAACTCACAATTTGGTACACGTGAGAATAACAGAGACAGTACCTACTTTATAAAAATAAGTGTGTGCCGCCCAAGTTAACTAAAGTGCATGATTTAGCTGTACATAAAATATGTGTATGATTTTATTTTGACAATGTACATAGTTTTCAAATGGAGCAAATAAATTGCATTCAAGTGGCTTTTACATACCTACTGATTGAAAATAATAAGGTACCCCGTGCAATTAAGTCCTTGTATGGCTTGAAGAATGAAAAAAGTTGCAATTAACATTAATACTGGTCTACTTTTAATTAATTATAAGTAAAAAATATAAAAATATCAGAAATGATTAAAATACGTAATGTTAATAAATGCTTTAGGATTTACATAATAAAAAGTTAAAACATATTATAAACTTATAAGACACGGTCGTAAGTCTGGTTAAAACATAATTCAGTAAACTCTTCTCCTATTTACAATTCTGACTTTTGTGTGTAGGTACATAAATTATAAAATAAATATACACAAACACAACACAATTCTCGGTGCACAACATGGAAACGTCTTCTGTCGCCACAATATTGTTGTGCAATATGCAATGTTGACGCAACCGTTATTTGTTTTAGCCGCGGCAATATTCGCTTGCCGAATTAGTTGCCATGCACGAGGTGTAATGCGGCGGTCCGACTCGCCGGACTAACCGCCTTTGTAAGTGACCTCGGTCAAAGTGTGTTCTTTCGTTTGAACCAACCTCTTCTATTAACAGACTCTCAGCGCGGGAGTCCATAGTAACGGCAGTAGTCGCGACCACCTAACGCGTTTAGTTATAGTCTAGGCTTCGCACCACTTATCAGTTATCATGCAGTCACGTAATAGACTAAAATTGCTTTAGAGAACACACACCGATCATTCTTTCTCTTTCTGTGTAAGCTTTGTGTTGTAGTCCGGTGGAGTAGGCAGTTGCATGAATGTCAGTCGACATTGTGGTAATACTTAGTACTTATGACATTAATTCAATAATCAGGTTTAGATTTTATGTTGTTGGTTGAATCGTCGACAAGGCTCTGGTAAAGCGTGAATCAAATGATAAAGGAACAAATACAATGTTACGTCGTAATTATTTTTAACAAATAGCAAGCTACCTCATGTTGATTAAGGTTAAAAATTGTGGGTAACAAATTGTATACCATTTTTTTTAATCACACAGGATCTAAATCAGCATCTTGAATTTGACACGATATTTCTAATATTAGCATAAAAGTATAGGTAACAAAACTTATGACACGCAGTGCAATTTTATCTACACGAGTTTCTTTGAACATTCTCCAGAAAGGTGTCACATGGAATAAACATTTCCCAAGCATACTTGTTGCCTATCAATAAATCAAAATCCGTAACAAAGCAATTTGAACCTTATGTTACAGGTAAACAAGGACTACAGGCCCTTCTTCGCTCAGCATGCCCTGAACCACAACTACCCTGGATACCGCGCGCCCCCCGGAACACAGCATTACGAAGACAACTCCGGCAGATCATCTTATTGAATAGAACTAGACTTACTAACGCCTCTAGCAACGACATTTACTACGACGATCTAGGAAAATTCTGATTAGATACGTTGCTATTCAAAAACGTAAATGTCTTAGGAGCTCCACGTAACATGCTCATAGTGTATTCGCTGATATTGTCAATGCAGTGTCGAGAGAATTTAGGGGTAAAATCGTTGGCAATACCAATGAATATGCCGTTTTCATTTCAACTTCATAGCCATTGTGCCAGGGCACTGCACGAAGGAGTGGTACTTGTATAGACTTTAGGCGATAAAGTCTTCAATCATGTACTGGATTGATATCATGTTATCAGTACTTACTTAATTTTAGATATAATTTATTTTATTTATCTTATAAGTTAACTATTTAAAAACACAAAAATTGTCATGAATCCATTTCTCTTTTTAAAGAGATATCATATCATAATTCATTTAAATACATTTAATTAATATGTTGCGAATATAATTGTTTGTGCAGCCATACATTTGCGAACGTATCGCATATGCGACGCTTGTTGCTTTTTAACACGACTGTATATACGTAGTTGGACAATAAATGTGAATGAAATTATTTATGTATATTATAAATAAAAAAACTATTATAAGTATTCGAAAAAATTAACACAAAATATTTTTCGATAAAAAGATGTATTATCGGCTATGTAATGCTTCAATTGTATGTATCTAGTCATGAAGAGATTATTTAAATATTTTGTAAATAAAATGATTATTGTTTTATATTTCATGATGTAATTTAAATGCAAATATAATAAATTTAAAAAATACTTGTCTTCTCAATAGACCACCCATTTTAAGTTGATTAAAAAAGCAGTTATCCAATCCAACACAATATTATGTATGCAGAGACGAGAGTTTTCATAGTCAACATCGTAGTTAACTCGATTTTTGCAAAAAAATCACGTTTTAATTCTAAAAGCTTAAACTTTACACCATATACGTACACATTTCCGGAATAAAATTAACATGTATTAATTATCAACAGAGAATAAGAAAAGGAAACTACAATATCTATATGAAAATACTATATTATTGTATTGTACATCATACATACATCGTGTAGAAACCACATCGCAACATCACTAGACGGTGGTGCAATCATAAATGCTTCAAAACAATGAGCCAAACTAGCCAAGCTACGAACAGTCTGTCTCGTATGTACATTATGTACAATTATATAATAATAATAACATGAAATATAATCGTTTTTATATTTATACGATAATATAAAACCATAAAATATTGTCACCAATATTATATTAAGATGCTGTAATATCACAGAGGTAACCATTTTTATTTACAATTACTGGTTACACCACGAGAAGGAACGTAATAAGAATTAAGAGTAATAATTATTATTTGTAACAAATTATTGTATGAATCATGAGAGCGAAAAACGATCACAATCATATTCGACTAACAAACATTTTACTATAACGTTTTAAATAAATGCAAGTGTCTTCAAAAGCTATTGATTAAAAAACATAAAATTCCACACATTTCAAATTATAATTTAATAACAAACTACCCCAAACACTGTAACAATTTGTCAGTATGAATGTAAAGGCACCATTACGCACTACTGACTTAGTGAACTTACACTCTTACCACTTTGTAGTAACAGGATCGTATTACTCCATTTATAAATTATTGGGACTGCAAAAGGTAACTTATTAATCTTCCCTCTCTCTTCAACACTTGAAAAAAATCTGGATTTGAAAGAGACGCATATAATAGAGACTGTTATTTCAGACAAACTTGTAATGGAGTATTACAATCCATAATCCTTTATCACAACAAAAAGGTTTCGGCTAAAGTAACCAAATAGTTTGCTCGCAGACTGAGTTTCCTTCATATACTTACGCATGACATCCAGTCGATGGCAACGAATGCGCACTTCATAGTAACCAGATTTGTATCAACTTTGCTGGTAAAAGAGTTAACAGATATCAAATGCCAGTTAGCTTGCAAATTATTTGCCTAGTGAAGCCGATGCCTAATAAAATAATCTACGATGAGTATTTGCTGAAGTTCTTAAAATTTGATACTCGCATCAAAGACATTTTTATATTTACTTTCACACATTGTATGACTCGGCGATACATAATTTATATTGTTTACAATCATTATTTGATTTTCAGAACTGATTTGTTGATTTGACTTGAAGTTAATAAAGTGCTGATTCGTTAATTTTTGTCTTAGAAGGCCCCGCCCACATTGTAGGCGTTTTCGTACAAATGTTACTCGTTCGTAAACGAATGAACAAGCAAGATTAATCCCTACTTCATAACCTAAAGGCGTACGCACAATGAGTGCGAGTTAGTTGTACGTATACGTACGTGAAGTACCTATGTCCAAAATTAATAGGTTATTTTTACGTGTTCATACGTATGACGATTTACTATGTAACCGGAACATTACCAATCTATTTTATTTAAGATGGATCAAAACTTATTCAGTATGAGAACTCAATTCGTACGACCACGTTGCTACGCTTACGTCCGATGCAAATTCGTATCCAAAGTGCGCACTTCCTAATGGTCTGTCCTCAGTTACGAATTACTATTATTGTAGGTTTTCAAACGTATTGACATAATATTATGATGTTAGTAACGATATTTGATTAGGCTTTTCAAACAATCCGAACACTAAATTGTGATAGGAACTCTATATAATATGGTACATCGTAATAAAAATAAATGTATGAGATATACAGAAATTTACCACTGCATATAATAATATGATTATTAAAATGTACTACAACGTAAAATGTACTGTATTCTCATCTTGAAGGCATTTATGCACAAGTTAACGTTCAAAGCATAGCTGTAAACCACTCTGCTTTTTGAAGATACGTAAAGTTTAGACTACGAAACCAAAGTGCAAGTTGTACACAATTCTCACGCTACTAGTTGCCATGCCAACGTCACAGATAAGCGAATTGTACTACTTTGTTCAGTTCAATATTATCTGTGGAAACACGAAAATACTAAGATCGACAAAGACATTCAGATTTGACGAATTATTCTATAAGTACCCTGTTATACTAGCGAGAAACCCTGTGTTTGTTGGATCGCCTGCAGGAGGTGGTACTTCAGTCGTTCCTTCGTCTTGTACCGCGGCAAGTCGAGGAGATTAAAGCAAGTGTGCGCCACGGGGAAGTACCTGTCATCGGCTACCGCTTGTATTCTGATCTGTAGCGGAAAAACAAAAATATAACAAACGATGTCAAATTATCTAGGAGGAGAACTATATACCCTAGATCTTTTTGTCATAAAAGTAACGCTCCCAATGGGCTTGTGTCCTAAAATTTCTTTATTGATTTATTCTTTGCTTTGTTACATGTATAACCGAAATAACTAAATATTACTAGAAAATTCGATCAGTAACATTATTAATTACAACTTTTAAAAACCTTATTTGAATTTGACACGAAAACGCTCTGTCATGGCCTTTCGGATGACGTCACGAAGTGCAAATTACTACTGAAACGTCAACGACAACAATGGCCGACACACGCCGTGACGTCATGCCTTCTGATTGTTGTTTTCGGTCACGTGGCTACAATGTTTTTTTATATGTGATAAATGACTAAAAATAAAATTAGTCATTGAATTTTATATTAAATTATTCATTCCATTGAAATCTAATAATAATAATAAAGCTATAAATACTGCAATACAACTGATTTTTTCTTAGTGGACACAACCCTATTATAGTCATACCTTAATATCTCTCATTCCCTGTATCGGCACGCGGTCACTGCCCGTGAGGAACAACAGGAACTTCTTCTTATCTTCTAGAGACAACTCATGAAATACTTCCCAGAACCATCTAGAAAATATTGTTACAATACTTTATAAGCCTGAAGATATACATAGGAGGGAAATCTTGAAACTAAAAAGACACAGGTAAAAAAAGGAGTGTTCAGGTATTACATAACGCAACTTTTTAAGTCTTGACCCCTCTTGTAACGCACCGTAACGTTTTTTGGTGCCTTCCTTCCCCCTAAAGCTGCATAAAGGTTACGTAAGACACAAATAACCATATTTATCGAAAAATGTTGCCAGTTTCCCGAGGTAAGGAATTATATTCTCTAGTTTTTTTTTCAGTAATAAAAAACTATGTTATATAATGCTTCGTTCGCCTCTCGCCCGCTTATGTAACGCATAATAACAAGACCCTTTTCACCCAAATAGCGTTACGTAACTTTTATATTTAAATAAAAGCTTATAAAAAAGACGACGCCCGCGGCTTCGCCTATAGAAGAGTGCGTCACAAAGGGTATTAGATTAATCTCAAGAGATGTATTTATTACCTGACTTGATTATCAGTAGCGCAGTAACCATTCTTGTATTCACAGTTGCTTTCAAACAAGTCCCAGTCGTAGTCCTCATTACCGATAACAACGGACATGAGCTCGTGTGATCTAAACAATTTGATTATTTCACCACCACACACCTGAAACAGATATTGTATAACTTATTATACATATCAGTATTAAGTAATGATTCTGATGTTTAATTAGGATATTTCCCAACTAATGTGAGAATTTTAATGTCTAAATTGGGCCAACTGATTAAAAAATACGACATAATTTTTTCTACATGTCCATGTTATTCTATTTATACAGTTAACTTCACAGATGTGGTTGTAGCCCAGCTCAGCTTGTCATCTGTCAGCTGGTCATCAAAGATATTGACGACGAGACATAACACTATTATTATTACATAAATATTTAATAAGTCATACAAAGGCTATGTGAAGGCACAGACCGTTAATTTTAAACCTTTTCAATACGAGCATTTTTAGTCTTTCGAGTCTTGCAAAATGTAATTCAAATTCGAATTACTACCTATTCCAATATAACTAAATTCAGAAACACAGTTAAAAGTATTTTTAAATTAATATAATTATACTATATAAACGTACCTTTTGAAAGCCCTGGTTGAATGCCTTAAATTGGCTCTCGACAGACTTATTGAGCAGGAAGTCAACATATAAATCAACATATTCATTCTTGTTCTCAAATGTCACTGGCAAGTTTTCACCGTTTTCCTTTAGAGAGTGCACTTCAATTTGATCAAACACTACTGTGTTCACCGCGAAGCATAAATCAAATACCTGAAAATACACATTCGATTAACTAGGGACTAAGTCTATAATCGAAATTTCTCTATGAAAAATTGTAACATATACATATATTCGTTGTATATATACATATAGTTTATAAGTCAATCCTAAAATACTGCTTCTGTAAGTTAAATTTGAATTCGAAATTATTTTTTTCGTCTCAGGAACTAGGAGCTTACTTAAAGAATGACAAAAAATTAATATTACAAATTACTTTGTCATATTTATATCATTAACACCATTAAAATAGCATTAGTC
Organism: Lerema accius; assembly: GCA_001278395.1. Taxonomy (NCBI): domain Eukaryota; kingdom Metazoa; phylum Arthropoda; class Insecta; order Lepidoptera; family Hesperiidae; genus Lerema; species Lerema accius. The sequence continues at coordinate 144,351 of LGAG01000024.1, forward strand.
ATTAATTATCTATGTCTTTACGTACCTGACCTTATAATTCATAATGTCTCTAGGTTAGAAATAAGCTTAATACAATACGTATGTCATTAGCTTTATGAAAGACAAGTCTTAGTAAGCTATAATCGTCTTAGAGAAAAAAACTAATTATGTCCTCACCTCTTCTACATCGTGATCAGTATATTCCAGCAAGCTTCGTAGGCTGTTAGCGAGCGTGGGGTACAGGTCAGATATGTCGTCCAACATCACTGGCTCGCCTAATATCTTCTTGTACAGCACCAATGGGAACGGCACGTATATTATTATAGAGTTGTATATAGCCAAACCGTATATTGCACCTGTAACATAAGTCAAAAGTTGCAAACTGCCAAAAAATTTTTTAATGCACTTGCTATGATTCACTCAAACCCTACTATTGGTACAATTTGAAACATCTTCTAAGGTTTAAAAAAAATTAGTACCACGCTTATTTCATTGCTGACAATGACAACGCATCTGTAATTCCTTTTGGGTTGAGCGATATTATAACCATGGTGTTAACTATTTAATTAACAAATACGGCAAAGATTTTCTTAAGAATAATTGATATTTAGAACAATAAGAAGTATAATGATATAATCCATATTAATTTCAAGCAAACCTCTTTGCTTATACACTCCGTTAAATAGCTATCGAGGTTTAACGACAACTGTCTATAGGTTACTATAAGTACATAAATGTACTTTTAACAGTTTCAACTCACCAATAAGGTAATACATGACGTCATCCTCAAAAGGATTATTGGAGAACCAGATCATGTTAGTTTCCTCGGATTGTTTGAACATTCCGTACACAGGATCGAATATTTCCTTCAGCAACAGAAGGAAGAACTCTTTCCTCACGCCGCCCGCGTCCTCAGCCTCCTCGCCAACAAACTCTACCTGAAACCCGCTACATGTCATAGAAAAATTACATGATAATGGTATTTTTACATACATTATAATATGGATGAGTCTAATATTATGTGCTATATAAAAAAACGGCGTCGTTTTCCAGATCTAATGTCATATGAATAAATTTTGAACGTAGCGCGTTTGTTGTCAAATGTAATGAAAAAGACTGGAACTGTTTGTCTAGACGAGCAGGTAAGACATTATTATAGGAGACAAACAATCAACAAGCAATTATTAAAAAAAAAATTTAAAAAATTAAATTATTATTAAAATTATTCAATAAACATTTTTATGAATAGCTATTTTCCTATGCTCTATTCATAAAAGTTATCCCATTTATACACAACACTCAGAGTTACTTTATAATAAGACTTTACAGGGTCCTTTAGTTCTTTCTTTGTTCGGGTTCTTTTCTACGATATACTTTCCTTGTGACTTGTGAGGAAAGAGAAGGCAATATACAATACGGACTATAGAACAATTCATCTTACTATGATTTATAACAATTCGTCGTATACTTTCTATCAAATCTACACAACAGACCAAAAAGATTTATGTGTACTGTGTGTGTGTATATGTGTGCTGTGTGTGTATTTTATGTATAAAACAACGAACACTCACTCTAAGTGGTTTTTTAAGTTGCGAACTGTCGTGGTTGCTGATCTGCGTCATAGTATCACGGACAATATGGTTCCTTGAGACAGTTAAGCTGAAGAATTGATCTCTCCACTCGTATGTAGGGTCCAATAATATTCTTGTGAACATCTGTGTGGCCGCTCTGTTGATGGCCATTTGCATTTGTAATTGTTGGTCTATCTTTAAGAGCAATGATTTGCATTGGACGTCGAATAGGAACGCATAGTTACACATGTGTGGTTGTGTCGACTGAAAGAAAAAACACTGAGATTATCAAAATTTTAAAGAAAGAAAGATGTTATATTTGGTAAAACTTAAATTGTGTATATCACAATATTATGTTTATATACAATTTCAAGAAATAAAAAAATATACAAATGTACGGCGATCAATGTTTATTAATAGGTAGTTAAGTAATTGCGGATTTCTAAATTACTTTTCAAAGTAAAATTCGCAATCACTTAGTTGCCAACGCTATATTGTTGTTTTCGCAGACGCATTTCGATTATAGGCATTGAAATATTATAAAAAAAATTAGCCATTTTCAAACTCACGTGACGTGAATATGCAAAGATATTTTTACTAAAGCGAATTTGTTAGTGCCATTAATAATTTTGATATTAAATTGATATTTGTGTATTAAGTCTGCCGACAAACTGTTGTGCACTGCCGACAAACTGTTGTGCAGTTTGGCAGAATACTAATTAAGTTAACTTTTGTACTATTTTGATTACAATAAATAAAAAAAAAAAAAAAAAAGTCAAACTTACGTTTCTATCCGTAAGCCAGTTGATGTAATCGCTAGCTATGTCCACATAATTCGACAGATCTTCTATATAGAAACACTCCCCCGGTATCTTTGGTTTTTTCGGGTTTATAAAATTTAGTTCATTGAGAGACGCTAAAGTATTTAATATTTGGACTATACTGTGTGTAAAATATATTTTCTGAAAGAAATAACATTTTAAAGTTAATAATAGGATTGAATAACATCTTGACTGAGTCATACATACAATATCAATAAATAACGCTTAAGAACTGAAATGTATCTTCACTTTACCGTTTTCTGGAATTTCACTCACAAACAATTATTTTACCATGTTATATTTTCAGTTCTCTTATAAGTGAAATTTAATATAATAAAGATCTTTAAACTGAAAAGCAGAAATCTACATGCACACACTCAACCACGCACGCACGCATGCACGCACGCACACGTACGCTCACACGCGTAAAAATTACACTAAACATTTTTTATACAAGTTTTAATAAAAAAAATAATGTCAAATCAGAAACTATTACCTTGTTAGCTCTGACGACGGGCTGCATCAGTTCATACACTACGACGCTCTTGAAGATATCGACGAGCATTTCAAAGTAATCGGGTGTCTGCGCCTCCCACCACACCTTCACTATGCGCTGGCCTTGCGGCGACAGCTTGTTGAAGGCTTCCGCGAAAGGGCCCTGACGAATACATTATACTTCTAATAATTTTGTTATCATTATTATAAAAACAAAAAACGGGGTTGCGAAAAATTTTAAGGGTTATAAAAAAATCATAGCTTTTGTTACTCCCACAATGGGGACGAATTCAATGACACCTCATATATTTAAATCTGTTATGCAGTTTAGGCTAAAGGCTTAGCATGCCAAAGAAATGGATATACATACATAGTTACATACTAACATTCAAAATATAAAAGGCAGACATATTTATACATATTACACAATATAATCTAATGTCTAAATGAGTTTGAGGGTAACAAATAGCGTTGTAAGAATATTGCTTAATGATATACGATATGCTCGAATAGTAAAATTAATACATAGTCTGCTACGGAAAAAACTATTGGAATAAAAGATTTCTTTCCTTTTTTCTTTCTTTTACGCGTTATAATCTTAGTAAAGCTACTAAAACCTGAAATAACTTACCTGTAGGTCGGGATGCCGCCTCGGGTTCCTCATCTCGTGGTACAACGGTAACACGAGAAACATTCTTAATGCTTCCGCGTCTGGCGGCGACACCTTCATACTCTTTATTACGTGCTCCGATAAATGTCCGAATATCTGTTGCAAAACATCCAAAGTTTAATTTAAGAAAAAAGAAAATACGATAATTGAAACAATAATTGCCGAAATTTTCATCTATAACTAACGTAACTAAACAATATAATTATATTATGTATAATCCAAGAGGAACTTTGATTTTGCAACATTCAACTAAATAAGTATACATATGAATTGACAAACGTAAAATACTCTGTCGTGCCGTCCGCATGTACGTAAATATCGTATGAAAGAAACATTCGATATAGCCACAGGATCCGATAATGATAAATAAATAAAAAAAAAAAAAATTATTTTGTAATATAATTTAAATTGTATTTTTTTAGTCTTCATTAAGTGACCTATCAGTTCCTAACACGAAATTATGAATTTAAATTAAAATTTCGAATTTAACGCTACGTTAAACTCACCAAATCTTTAATAGTAGTGTTTTCGAAGCGGCTAATGAGAGTGAAAGTTTCCTCTGCCTTCTTAAGATCGACGCCGGGCACTTTAGTATTGCAGCCGAAGTGTGCGTCGCTCGGCAACAAGAACGATCCGTTCACGCACGCTAGCGAACCAAACACCGTCTCTAAATAAGCTAGTAGGTCCTGAAAATACATAACAGAATATATAAATCGAATTTAAATTTTTATAAACAAGCTGACCTTTTAATTGTCGTTCTGCTTTAAATGCATATTTCGGTACGAAAATACCATAAAAAGTTTTTTAAATTCATTTCAAAAAGATAAAATAGGGGTCAAAAGTATGATCAAAAGTTGCTATACAATGAAGCGCAGTTGTGTAACTAGTAAAGCATAAATAAATAATATATATCGGATTCAAAATTCAAAAATTCAAAATTCAAAATCATTTATTCATGTAAGTAACACTTATGCACGTCAAACATTTTTTTTGAATCTACCCGCGTTTCGTAAAGGTGCTTTAATATGGAGGAGAAGAAAGGGGAAAGAAACTACCCCGCACATCTTTTTAAATTACATTACATTACATGATTACATACATACCTGATTGACCACATCATCGTCTTTGAACACTTCACACGCCGCCAGTTTAGCGATATTCAAGGAGAGTATCTGTTTCCTGCAATCAGGAACTCTGAAGTCCACTTTGGTCGCCTTGTCGCTATTGACTACTAAGAAGCTGTGGTCTCCGCCCGCAAACACTCGTATCGGCCCGTTGAACAGGTCCTGAGAGAACTGTCAACAAACGGGTGTTTGACCATTACTTATTGATACCTATTTTAAAGTTTGAATAATTCCCACGTGTTCTCAGTTTCACTAACTACCAAATAAGCTTCGTACATAATATCGACTGTGTACTAGACTAGTAATATGGTTTTGTATTAGTAATTTAGTTTCAAACTTAATTATTTTTATTTTAGTGCAATACAATAACGTAATATATTACTGTTACACAGAAGATAATACGTTTTTAATATCTCTATTAAAACTACGATACATATATTTGTTGAAAATGATTTCAGATATCTAATCTTGTACTACATTATCTACCATTTTTTGCTATTTTACCTTATTATATAATACTAAATATATATACCCACAAAACTACCCATACAATACAATCGAATAAAATATAAATAAACATAACTATAAAATAGTGTATGAATATCTCGATAACTGATAACCTTTGTTTACTTTCAAACTAATGAAATTTTCCAATTAAAACTGTGCCGCACACTCAATGGAAGACAATACAAAATACAATACACTGAGATTAGGAACAATACGCCGCGGGTGTTGTATACAGTGCGAAGGGCGCCTATAGAAAAAATCGCTATTGGACATAAAATTACAATTATTTACATAATTATATCTTCACTTGCCATTCAACGGTAAAACTCTACGTTACGTCCTGTCTTATAAGTAAACCATTTCGTTGTAATATTCATGCGGAATAAGACTTACAAGTGTAATAGGATAATGTAATATAGGGTCGAGTAGAGTATCGTCCTTTGCACTCCTTACCGCACCCGAGGCTCATAGTAACAAGTAGAATGTGACCCCACCCTAGTTGCGCTCGCGCCACTGTACTTAGCAGTCGTCGACGTCGTCTCGACTTTTGACTTCTTCCTTGGCTAGAGAACGACATTTCACCGTTAATAATGGAGAATGATTAATAACGATATCAGCATCAACTGATATTATGTCGTCGTGATCGGTGTGACGAAGTATGTGTGTGTGCATACATAAGTATAAGAAACTAGTAAGTTTATTACATTTACACGAATATACATAATAGCTATAATGAAACAAATACTGAATAGGCTGAAACTATTACGACTACAGTATTACAGATGTGCAAGGTTTACTTCGCTACATGGATCTACTAAATATTCACCTTTTTCAGCTCTCCGCTATCCGTCTGCATGAAAACAACAATGAAAACCAACTTTAAATTCTACTTAATTTCAAAGGAGGGGGATGAAACAACATATCTGTGAAAATAACTAATTACGAAAATCATACAGAGATATTACATCCCTAGTTGTAATCTTTATTGGTCACAGATATCTTGAATGGTATCTAACGTAAGCGCAATTTATTTTAAAATGTAGATAATAAAAAATGCAGTTAATAATAATATGCATATCAAAAGAAATCTTATAGCACGATTTAATAAACTCCATTGAATAAATAATTGGTATAAAAACACAAAATCAGGCTACAATTTTTTTAGGAAGCCTAGCTTATGTTGTCTAAGTACACGCACACAGACATAAATACGCTCGAAACACATAACCCTTATGTAGGCAAATTAAACTATAAAACTAAGCTTATTACTCACAGGTGCGTCATCAGTAGAGGTCAAAGGCACGATCGTGGGCAAGAGCGAGAACGCCATGAGCACGCAGCAGTCATACACGCACACACGCACGCAAAATGCACACGCACATACACGCACACGCGCACACACATATAACACTCTTTCCATCACTCACTTACAGTCACTTGGAAACAACCACAGTAGAGACACTAACAGTAGTAAACTCTGGTATATACCTAATACTTCGTTTCTGATACCTTCGGTCGGCACGCACACATCAACACGATTTAAATCTTGTTATAAAACACATGCGAAACCGAACATAAATCTTTATCTGTATACAAATGGCTAAGTATGCGTTGCTTTTTCGCGCTCTTTATGGAGTTTTACTACTATTAGTCTATCTATATTGTGTTATAACCATTGCGTAGACATGTCAAACTATAAAATGAAGCGTGATACTCACAGGCGCGTCATCGGTAGAGTTGAAGGGCACGGGCGTGGGCACGAGCGCGAACGCCATGTGCGGGCAGCCGAGCTGTCCGCGCGCGCCGTACCCGCACGCCAGCACGCGCTCGCCGACGCGGCACAGCGCGTGACGACGACCGCACGCCACTTGCGTCACTGTGCTGCCCATCAGCTCCATTACCTGAAGCAATAGGCATAATGACAACTGATAAATGTACAGTACAGGTCCAAAAAAAAACAAAAATACAATGTGTAATTCTGAGAGTACAACCTGCTCGTATCATGACTTTACTATGAGTAACACGTCAGCTGACTTTCATCACGATACTAACAACTGATGTATATAATGATGTATACAATACAAAAACTTATAACTTTCCCAACAGTGGGACTGAGATTCGACCTGTTGTCCAGAAAATGGAAGCAATCAAAATCAAATTTTCGTCTCTACGTCCCTCAGGAAGCATAACGTCTTCCTCTTAATGACCACGCAATGATAGCTTTCTTCGCATAATTTAGCTCAATTTTATGCATAAACAAATTAAGTATCACCTTTCTCGGTACTAATTCATCTTTGGTAGTCCCATGGCCCGTCTGTCCGTACTCGCCGGCGCCGCATGTGAACACGCCTCCATCGAGCGTGAGGAATGCCGTAAAGTCTTCTCCACATGTAATGTGGCAAACCTGTAAAAGAAAAATTTTAACAGTTAAATATACATAATATATTACATACCAGTTTTGGTACATTTTTAAGAATAATGAGTATGGATTTGGCATTTCACAAATAGACAAAAATGGAAGTATAATTTAATTTATTTTTAAATTTTCCAGCCAGGTATATAGAACAGGTCTATAAAATCTGTTGTTTGACGCAACAAATTATGGTCGAATTTGGACCACACAATCTATAGTATATTTAAATGTATAAAATTTCAGCAGTTATTTAAGCTAAGCAAAATTATACCTTATAACTCCTTAGACTTTTAAGGTGTGACGGGTAACATCTATTTTCGACGTCTTGTAGGCCCAATTGTCCATGACTATTTTTACCCCAACCAAATACTGCACCAGATCTAAACAAGAAAAAAGACAATAAGTATAACGACTTCTATATAAAAACTTGTCGTTAATAACAAGAAAATATATATTTAGTCATCAGAAATAAGGAAACATAGTCACAGTCACAAATGCATGGATATTAATATTATTTACTAAAATATACATATAAATTATTGTCTGCAATTGGCAAATAATTAAGGCTTATCCTATAACTCAAAATGGTTTAACTCAATGAGTAGATGTATATAGACACACTAATTTTACATTAATTAATACATTATTTACTGTTTATGCAATATATGAAGTAAATGAATCAGCAAAGCAATAATTGAATGCATTCATATAAGTATTGAATTTCGCTTTGCTATGAATAGGTAAGCAGTATTTTAGCAACATTTTAATCAAATGTTTACAATAACCAATGACAATGTAGGTAACTATCTCTACACAAATAAATAAAATTGGAGTATCAGTTTGTAACATTAAAATAACCGCTTCTTACTAAATGCATATGTATGGTATACACTACATACATATACCAAAATAACATTTTTTACAATTTTTATCTGTCTGTCTGTCTGTCTGTTCATTCCCGCCAATCTCTGGAATGGCTGGACCAATTTTGACGGGATTTTCACTGCAGGATAGCTCATGTAATAAGTAACTTAGGCTACTTTGTTGCTTTTACTTTTGTTTCGTTATAAGTTTCCCGAAACGAAGCGAGGGCGCGTCTACTTGTCTATAATTAAAGTTAATCAATAAAATAAATACTTGCTTTGATAATGCAAATGTGTGGTTACTACCGCACGCAATCATGGTGATAGGCACCCCTAGAAGAGATGTTATCTGTTGCGGTGTGGTTTCCTTGTTGGTCATAGTGCCTAGTCCACATTGCCCGTAACTGTTGGCGCCCCAAGCATATAAGTCACCATCTAAAATATAACATATTTTATGTGCATGTGTAATTCAGAAGTAAATTTAAGTCACTCAGATTGATTATTTTCTTGTCATTGAGAATTAAACAATTATTACAGGGACAAGTGTATGAATCATAATAGGTACTACAGGAAAAGTAATTCTAGCTTGCAGCAATAAGTTTTCTAATAATAAATTTATAATACTCACTATTAGTTAATGCCACAGAATGGTATGCCCCACAAGCAATTTGTATGACATTCTTCGTAGCAAGGAATTTGATGATTTTGGGCTTGTCTTGAGCATGTGCTCCTAGATTGCTGCCCAGTTGTCCCATACTATCAGACCCCCAACTGAATGGTTGGCCCCATTCATCCACAGCCATTGAATGCTGTATTCCACAGGCTATTGCAGTTAATGTACATCCTTTAAAAGTTTCTACCAGGGCTGAAAAAAAAATATGTACAAAATAGCACTGTTTTGCTCCTTTTGTAATATGATCCTTGTAAAACTTATAAATCAATCCTATGGATATCTGCTTACAGTAGTGTTTCATCTTATGTAACAATATTTAATAATAACACTGCCTTTAGAGTTCTAAATAGACAATGTATTAATAGTCTTTCAAAGAACTAAGATCATAAATGTAGTTGCTATGTTTATAAAAACTATAAAAATTGTATAGCCTAATAGTTTTGCCTTGTATAGCATAAAAGTAGGTGCTGTTTATAAAAAGTATAAAAATAATGATACTTCCACGGCAAATGCAATTAAACATTACATACTGCCAGACACTACAATCAAGCCTTCTTACATATTTAATGCATTTAGGCTTACATTATTTTCCTATATCATGCATATAAATATATTTGGTAGCACCTATAATACAGTCATCTACAATGAGTCACCATACTTTTTGAGCTGTAGAGTCTGACAAAGAATATGATTCTTTCTGATGCTGTCTGTTAAAAAGCAGTCAAACAAACCTGGGTTTTTGCCATCTGTTGATTCTGTGTGGCGTCCAAGTTGGCCAACTTCATTACTGCCACAGGAGTACAAGTGTCCTACATTGGTGAGGTACAGGGTGTGGAACTCGCCTGCAGCCACGGCCTTCACATGGTTGCTCTCTCGCCATTTAGATAATGTGGGTTTTATTACCTACAATAAAAGAAAATGTAAGTACTTATAATGTTGCTGATAAGCCTTTATTTGGAACTTACCAATAAACTGTTTCCTTAATATATTTAAAAAACTTTTAAACATTAGGTACCTACTTAACGGATAAACTATCAATATTAGATACAAATTATGATTAAAAACGATCTCACAATGAATATCGAAGGAACTTACGACTGGTACTTACTAAATCAAGCGTTTCAGGGCCTTCTATACATAGCTCGTGATGCGTTGCATTACCCCAACAAAACATTTTCGAATTCATTAAAAATGATCAAACTTCATACACCGATTTATAAATTTACCTATAACCTCTACAGTTAATTTACCCTGACCAGATTCTCTTTATGACGAAGTAATGTTATAATGTAATCCTTAGGCGCAGCCTACTGAACTTAAATTTTGGGCTGCGTCATTTTTATACAATAAAACACATTTACAATAATTTGAAGAAAGACTGCAGGATCGAGAACAATCTTCGTTAACTTGACCGAGGAATAATGATAGATGATTGACATTTATTACGTGACATAACTTGACAGTTAACAATTTGGGATTACCATTCGTAAAAACTATACACTAAAGCAGTCTATTCACAAGCTAAAGCTTACATTTTTCTCCTTTGCCTTGCCGGTCAACGGAAAGGAATTTCTGTTTGTCTTATCTTAGCTCATAGATAAGAGTATATACTAACGTATCTTAGCTTATCTCACCAAAGCACCGTACGTGTACGGACGTGAATTGCTGTTTACACTTTTTCATACAATATGTGGAAATTCTTAATCCTAAAATTATATTTCCTTGTATCTTTTTTTCCAAGTGAACATAAATTATAAATAAATAAATAAAGATAAATATGTACGAAAAATATAATTATTGATGTATAAAGCATTTAATAATTATTTAGTTACAATATGTATAAATTATAACAAAACCATTTCCCAATGTTGAGAAAAAAATGTAGATAAAGCCTTTTTATTTAAGAAACCAATAATTATGCTCACTTTTATCTAAATCGGTCCCGTCGTTTTTTGCTTGGACATAATTTTTGCATCAATGAGACCATTATAAATGATTACAGAATTAAAACTATCATAGTGATTAGTAGTTTAATTTTATTCCGGTAAAAATATACTCATAGACTTGCCCTTTGATTAGGAAGATTATGTTTTCATATTATTATTCTGCAAATTACTACAAATACATTTATCAAAAAATAACATAATACAACTCAGTACCGTACATAATAAGACAAATCAACACCAAAATCTAGTATGTCAAGGCGGAGCTACTCATAATATAAATAATAGCTGAACCACACAACACACACGTCGTAGTTCCACACGACTCTTTTTGTGCGCTTACATTATAATATATAAATTATGAGTTACGAATCCCCGTGTATGGTTAAAATTAGGCAATATTATTTGTTTAACCAACTTCATGGCAACACCGTTTTAATTTTACAGATAAGTAAGTGCGATAGATTTAAGCATAGAGTAATAATATTAAAGGTATACAGATTTTAGAAAAAATGTGATTTATTAGAATACAAAATAAATAATGTTTGACCATTCTATTAAAAACAAGAGAAATATAATTATTATTTATTGCAGTTAAAATCAATACTATTTTTTTGTTTTGATTTACGATTTTTGCTCGTAGTGCCATCTAGTATTAGATTGTGTAAGTATAATGAGTTAATAATAAATAATGGTGTTAGGGGGCGGGGCAATCGGACGGGGTCGGGACGAGACGGGACGGGACGTTGTTCGGTTTTCGGCCATATTTGTTATTGTGCTCGATGAGAATTTATTTGGATCCTTTGATTTCTGACTAAGAAGTCCCACACATATCCAACTTTGTGATGTATTTTATTTCATTGTATTATTTTACTGAAAGTACTTACTTAGTTACGTAAAAACCGTAGCGTTCAATGAGTATGCTCGTTCAGTGATCGTGGTTACCCCCCTGTGGTGATTCGCTGGAATCATTCAGCGAATTTATTTAGAAATTATTTTATAAATCGTTATAAAGTGGCGGGGGCTTCGGGTAGCAATGGAAAGGGCGGAAGACCAGCCGCCCCAGTCGACGTGGGATCACCCATACTCGACTGGGAGGAGGCCGATCATTTCAGTTTTGAGGACTCCGAAAGGTTCGAGGAAGATTCGCTGTGCAGCTGGAGCTCTGAGCCTGAGAGTCTGTGTAACAACTGGCGAGGATGGCGGAGGCCCAACTTACCGAGCTCGTTTGTTCCCCGCAGCGCAAAAAAGACTGTTCAAGGTAACTCATTACAGCTGATCCTTTGTTTCGATGTCCCGAATTGTACGTGAGACGTGTTAGGCCATTATTATTTATTGCTTTAAATTAAGTTTTTAATCGTTGTAGATTGTTTTATAAGTGCGCTCTGCTTGCAAGGATGTTGTTTTCATTGAAAGTTTTGGTGAGATATAAGTAGTAGTAGGTGTAGGTCGCATGTGTAGTGCTACAAAGAACAGGTGCTGTAATGTCATTTACCTCTCGAGTGGACTGTGCAGTTAATAATAATATCACTGGTTTCAAATTCCTGCCATTTACTGTAGCTTTTTCTTTGTTCTCATATAATTGTTTTAACATTGTTCATTTGATTGTTTAGTGAATGGAATGTTGTGATTGTACAACTTTCACTGATATTTACTGTGGACATATGACTTACTTAGCATGCTATTATCTAACAAAAGCTAAACATAGATTTTGATGGTCATGTCTTCTATTGGCCAATTTTCAAGTAATATTATATTGGATTTGGAAATACATGCTTCTATATTGAACTAGTGTAGCAAATAATTTTGAATGTTTTTTTTTAATATAATTCTGTTTAATTGTGTTTTAACTTGTATTTTAAATCAGTTTGAGCACTTTTATTTTTCAGCACTAGTATTTTTATATATGTTTTATGTACCACATAATTATATGCATGGCAATTTGTGTACTACTATACTCTAAGTATAATTTATAACTTCTGTAAAGAAAAGCATGAGATTTAACATTTGAAATATTTAATTTACAAATTGAATTTTTAAGGCAGCTAGCATATTTATAGAAACAGTGCGATGGAATAAAATATTGTTAATTATTAAAAGTATATTATAATTTATTTGTTAAGTGAAATAATCTTTCAATTCTTAATTAAATAGATATTACAGAAACATTTAAAGCTTGATACAGATTCTAGATTAATGAAATACAAATTTACATATAAGCATTATCTGATTAAATATTTATACTTTAACATAAGTTATTTAAGTAGTATAAGTTATTAATAAGGAAACCCTTTATTAAGTTAGTACACGATTGGCTTTCAATAATTTCACCAAGTGTGGTTCCACAGACAAATCTGTATCAACCCTAAGTGAGCTGGCAGCAAAGTGTGTAGCCTGTCATATACCATTTGAACTAGTAGAACATGTGTATCCACCCGTACCAGAACAGTTACAACTACAGATTGCTTTCTGGAGTTTTCCCGATAGCGAGGATGATATTCGGTTGTACTCGTGTCTGGCGAATGGGTCAGCCGATGAGTTCACAAGAGGAGAACATCTGTTCAGGGATAGGGCTGTCAAAGATGTTCTACAAATTGGTAAGTGGATGCTATTTAGTATTGAATATAGTATTGGTAAGTATAGTTTTGTAACTTGTAACCTTTATGGTAAGCATGACACTTTGTTTTTGGATTATAGTTGTGTAAATCAGAAACATCCAACTGAATTATGATTCAGTCATTCTATAACTGTCTTATTGGTATAAATATAAGTTGTGTTACAAATAGGAATGATAGTAACATTGTGTTCAAAATGTTTGTTACATTACAAAGCACATTCAATTTGTCAAAAAAGATAACATTGTGAAGTACAACAACGCATAAAAGTACTCACTATAAATTAATGTGAATTGCTGAGTGACATTAGAATTGACCTTTTACATTGAGTGTTTTATCATTTATCACTTATCTTACAAAGCCTTGTTTATTTTTGTTTTTCTATATCCTTATTACTGTATTTTTAAGGCATAGTATCCTAAGTTAATTTATTTAAAATATTTATAACATTTCAGTTTTAGTAAAATAATGCAAATTATTAGTATCTAATTTGTAGTACAAACTATGTTTTCCAAGAGTCGATATTAGCATCAAGATTTACAACACAAGTACTGAATAATTAGATAGATGTGACTTTGTATTCTATGCCCCAAATACACAGGTTTATTATTATATATTTTTCAACAAGAAACTTAAAGCTAGATATAATTTCAGGGTTCCATTTATCAGCAACTGTTACACTTAGCATGCCAAGATCTCAGTTTAATGTGGCAGTGACATTTGATAGACAAAGGATTTCATCATGTAACTGTACATGTTCATCGCCAGCACACTGGTGTTCGCATATTGTTGCAGTATGCCTTTACAGGATACATTTAGTAAGTATTGTAAATGTAACTGACAAATTTGGGGTCAGTACACACTACATGTTTCATTGTTCCCAAAATACAAACACTTAGGTGAAAGGTTACTTCTTTGAATAACATCAAAGAGACATCTTTATGTTATCTTGTTCAGGTATCTTTAAAGTGTCTCTCAACATCCTGTGCCTTCAGATTTATAATTAACTTACAGACATGTATTGTAGATACAAAGGTATTTTGTTTATTATAAATGAATGCTCCTGAATATGAATTAATTTTATGAATCAGTTTCTAGTTATTCACTTGATGACACATTTATGGGAATCATACTAGGAAATATAATGAAGTTTCATAATAAGATACTTGAATCAATATTAATTATGTTTGTTTGGTCTGACTCATTCATTTATGGAATTTTAAATCAGGGGTTAACCTTTTGATACTTATAATAAAGGATATAGGTTACCCACTTTATAGTTTTTAATGAAAATATAGCTATGGTAGAAAATAAAAAAATCCCTAAAAAATGTTATAAAAAAATTTGGTCAGTCATTGTATGTAAATCCAAATTTCAGTGTTTTGTATAGTCAAAAAGGGAGGTACTGAACACTATTATACACCTTAGTTAGTAGACAGGATAGTTTGGGTAGATGGTAGCTCCGACTTTTATATCATTCTATGATTTTTTTTTAGCCAACACAAGTATGCCTGAGGGCGCCAGTTTCAGAGTCACTGCAACGATTGCGAAGAGATCAGTTGCAGAAGTTCGCACAATATCTCATATCGGAATTACCGAGACAGGTCCTACCAACAGCTCAACGTATACTGGACGAGTTGCTCTCGGCTCAGCCCAACCAAATTAACACGACCTGTGGAGCCCCGGATCCTACCGCGGGAGCATCCGCCTATGAATATACGTCATGGTTTTTGGACGAAAAAACCTTGCATAACAACATAAATAAGATCTTAGTTAAATTCTGTGTCCCAGCGCCGATTGTGTTTAGGTGAGTTTTGGTACATGAACAATCGGTAAAAAAAATACATGTGCGAGCGAGCAATATCGAATAGAAATATGGAATGCCTTGTAACGATTTTGTTGATGCAATTTTGTTTCAGTGACGTAAACTACCTTAGTACAAGTGCTCCCCCAGCGGCGGCAGAATGGTCGTCGTTGCTGCGGCCGCTTCGAGGCAGGGAGCCCGAAGGAATGTGGAACCTCCTCTCCATCGTACGGGAGATGTACAAACGGAACGACAGAAATGCTATTCCATTGCTCGAAATTATAACCGAAGAGGTCATGGCGTGTGAGCCGGTAAGTTTTGATCTTTGTAGGCGACTGTCAATTGATTGTTATGTAGTCTTTTCTATTAATTTTTCTATGGAAATAGCAGACATGCCGTGGAAGGTTGGTGGTCAACTTCACTTATACATATTAGGAACAATCTAGCAGGGACTGATGTGTCGCCTGGCAATAGAAAACAAAGAAAGAAATGGCTTTCAAGTTTTACCGCAGGAACGCGACAAGGTGTACTCTCGAAATTAATCGAATTACGGCAAGCTGAGAATAAAGAGCACTTCATATAACTTTTTGGTATTTCGCCTCGCCTCAGGGGACTTCCGATCGTTGTTTTTGCGCGAGTCAAAGTAATTCTAGGCTTTTGAACGCTTTGATACTTCTCGAATTAGAGTAAGTCACGATGAACCTCTTACTAAGGCTACTTCAACGTTTCGAGTAACTTCGACGAGGAATTTTAAGGAACTGTGTAGCGGGCGAATAATTACGTACCTATTGAAACTTAGCCATAATTTATTGTATTGGAGTATGACGTAATCAAATTGTATATTCAGAAGGTAAGGGTCGAGGTCAACGTTTCGTTAGTGACTCTGACTAAGCGTATACACTTGTTGGGGTCAGTGTGCGGGTGAACACCGTGACTACGTTTGCTGTTGAAACTTTTCCAAATTAAATTTATTGGTTTGTGCACCTATATAAAGTTGTGGGGTTTTGGTCAAACGTCATAGTGTGCGTGTGGTCTTAATGAATATTTTAAAAAGCAAAATATACAATGTAGACTATATAAAAAAAAAATATTTTTATCAATAACTACTTTTATACTAGTTTCGTTGATTTCAGTTTGGTTCAATGTTGGCTATTAGAGAATGTAATATGCATAAAATTGAGCTTGCCATTTGTGTTATTCATTCATAAATAAATAAACACAAAAAACTGCAATATCCGTCCATTGCACATTAGCCATTTCTTACATAGAATAATAATATATGTAGTAATATGTAAAGCATATTGTAGTACATTTTTGAAGAGTCAAATAAATACTGCGAGCTAGTATGGAATGGAATGCTAATAGTTTTAGCTACATAATAAACAACTATTCGACATAATCTGATACAACAGATACGCATCCGTGAATTGATGCGTAAATATGATTGATTTGTTGGCACGCAGTTAGCTCGCGAGGGCCCTCGACTCACATCTGATTGACGTTATTATGATTTGTATTGGATCTTTGACCTATTGGCAGTAGTTTGCTGGGAGTATATTGCATCTCGGATTCGACGCCGAATATACATGACATAATTATCAAGACCGATGCGTCTATTGTTATGTATACTATTGTACACAAATGCGTAGACGAGTCTTTGTTCTTTGATAAAGATCACAGGGAAAATCTAACATGTTCTATTTGTGAAGATGAAAAACCATTTTGAGCCAAAACTAAACACTGTCATTGAGAATTGGAGTTGTTTTAGAATTTGAAGATTTTTTTTCTACAAAAATATGCGAAGAAATGGAGCATAATACTTATATTTTTCAGATAACTACGGTTATTCGGAGCACACAAAAAATCTGAAAACAAAGGGTTTTCCAAAGCTTTTATGCCTATGGCGTCAATACATTAACGACTTAAAACAGAAGTATCTAGGTGCTTACTTCGTTAGTCTTTGTATAACGATTACTCCATTTAAGCTTAAAAGTCCATTTGTTTCGTTTCTACGATGTCCATAAATCTGATTGCTATAAGATACTAAAATCTCCCCGACTTGACATCCGACATTCAAACTTGTGTTGCATATAAATGAATGCCTAATATCATATTTTAATCCGTTTGACTGCGACTATTGAAATTGCTCAAATTGATATTATTTATACTATGCATAATTTAATTATAAATGTATTTTAAATTAAGACAGCTTTATATGATTTCCACACATGATTTTATTAAAAAAATATGGTTGGTAATTTTCAAGTTCAAATTGTGTTGATATGTCTAAGAGGTTCAAATTATTATCTGAATTACAATAGCAGCTGTGTAATTGTGTAATGAAATGTTCGACTGAAATGTAGTAATTTTTTTTATAACTTTCATCGCAAAAATCACTTAGCTAACTAAATAAGACTGGGCGAAAACAAATTTGAAAAAAAAAGAATAATTGTATGTTGTCCACAGATAATAGTATGGTGGTACAGTACGAAAGCGGCATTGGTAGCGTGGGGCAACGGCGGCGGCAAGCACAGCGGCGCCGCGGGGAACTCTGCTGCGCAACACGCCTGCTCCTCGCTCTGTGACGAGGTCAGTGTTGCCAACTTTACTGTCATTTGTTTAATATACAATCAACTCCCTATAAGCCGTAAAGGTTTTATATTACGCCATTTCAATCCCCCGTAGAACACGAGCATATAACGCATTCCCACGTAAATATTTCTGTACTGTGAAATTTATAAAGATTTCAACAACTTTGCAATTTTATTACAAAATTAAATTATTTATACGTAAAATTATGTTATATGAGAGTACCCCTATAATGCGTTTTCCTATAACGCGGAACTTATCTACCGCGTTATAGAGGATTATTGTATATTTGGTACAGCGAAATTAGTTGACAATACAATAAAGTTTTTGTATTATGTCTGTTGCATTGTTGTATTTAAATAAGTAGGTACTGAGGCCAAAGACGGATTATAAAAAATGCATTTAAATGGATTGTATTTGTGGTTGAAGGTGTGCGTGAACGCGTATGTATGTATGTGTGTGTGAGGGAGAGACAGACAGACAGGGACATTGGTATGGTTCCTTTATTTTTACAGGCGATACAGTATACAGTACAGTACATTAGTACAGGATATACAAATTATCGATATCTTAACTGATGTTATGATGTTAATTGTACCGAATATACAAGTGATATTTTGACTTGTTTACAGGTTGTCGTATTGTGGCGTTTGGCCGCTCTGAATCCTTCACTGGCGCCTCATGAAAGAGACACGTTGCACGAACAATTTGCCCAGTGGCATATGAAAGTTCTGGATAAAGTGAGTTGTTAAAACACTTGAATTCAAACGTTAAGTTAAATATTGATCGTTTCACTGTCATAAGTGTTCTGGTTAGTCAAACTAAATAGTTTGATTTAAGGGTTATTGTGTAATTTAAGCATAGATCATTTAAGAAAATTTAAGCAAAATAATTGTTATGTTAACTTTGTTGAGTATTAGTAAGAGCGAATACTATACTACAATTGTAATGCCTAAATTTACTACATGCCAGAAATTTTCAGTTCAGTTCAGTAGAATTTTAATATTGACCTTGCTTACATAGCTTAAAAATTTATAAATACCTAAATATTTTATAGCAAAATTTTCTATTTCAGGTGGCGAAAAACCGCAACAACCATATAGGGTCGTCAACGTCACATTCTTCAAGACACCCTCGGTCTCATTCCCATCCGCCATTCATAAACGGTATCAGTGAGACGGAGGTATTCCCCGGGTTCCACCCCGCTATGGAGGCCTGTTTCCTGGAGTGGGATGACTATCAGATACCGGGGGTGACGTATACGAAGGACCTCAATCCGTTGTACCACAGTCCCTTCACTATATTCCGACATGCTGATAAGAATGATAGTGTGCATCAGGTATGTTGCGTTGCTAGTTTTTGTTTGTGATTTTGTCATTTGTGAGTTTCTTTTAATGATGAGTTTTGACTGTTAAATATTACACCGTAAATATAGTTAAGTAATCTAAATATTCTTTAGTTAATTTGTGTTGATGTTAAATTAGGTTGTGATTACTTTTTAATAAGAAGGTCGTCAATCCAAATATAATAGTGGTTTTTATAAATTTCAAATTATAAATACCACTTGGTATTGTTTCTTCAGTATATCAATGCTCATAATTATTTTATATATTATTTTCATAAAATTTTTCATGATGCCATCTATTGATGTAAATATGATAGAAACGTTTGATAGTTTTAAAGCTATTCGATCTTTATAATATCTACATTTTTATATGGACAGTTTTTATGAACATCTGTTGAATAGTTCTTATTATCAAAGTTAAGCAGATTATTTCCCAGGTGAATTCCTCAAAGGCGGTGTTGAATAATGAAATGTCATTGAACTATCGTTTGACTAACCCGGACCCGACCATGTTACACCGTACATTGATGCATAGAAACAGTCGCATCAATATAGACTTGTCGCGTCCTGGACCATCCAGTCAGGTGAGTTAGTTGACCAATGTGCCACCACGGCTGGATTCAAAAGGCCTGTGTAACTAATAAATTGTAGTGAAATTTGGACTCTATAGTACTAGGGCTTAAGACTCAAATTATATACTTTTTTCAAATAAATCTTGCAATGATTTTCGAAGATGAAATCAAAAGTGTAGAATTCTATTTCAAATGTTATTACTATTATATCAAGGAAATTTAAACGTTTTCCATTAGTATATAAGGTTCAAAATATTTTGCACAGGATGCTCTAATCTTGTCTTACATCCAGCCGTGGTATACAATATGTTTATAAACAGTGTGCTGTATAAGTTATGTTGTAACGTAGTGGTGTTTCCCGCAGCCGTGTGGTTCCGGCGAGGGGCCCAGCCAGCCTGTAAGAGACCCCGGACCTAGTGATGGAAATCATTCCAGTGTGTCGTCTGAAGGTACTTTGACAATTTAATACATCGAATTATCATGTTTATGATTAAGATATACATTGGGAATTGAGTTGTGAAACTTTTTAGTTATGATCCATAGTATATACTTAGACAAGCGACTCGCTTTCAGGCTACATTCCTCAGGTCCCCCTACTGTAATAACATTCACTAACTGTCCTAATTTCCACACTATGCTTTGTAATGAATTAACAACTACTAATACTAATAAATTCATTATTAGCTATCACTAACAGAATCGACTAACTTACTCGAGTCCTATTCGTACCATCCTGTTTGGGGTTTGTCACAGCGGTAGGGGATGGTGTGTCGTCTGAAGGTAGGGGTAGGGGATGGTAGTACTGCAAGCTCGTATGCTACGAGTATTTACATCACATAAAAAAATATACTCAAATTCAAATTCATATTCAAATTATTTATTTCGTCTTAGGAACTAATAGCTCACATAACTAATGTCAATTATTTTTAATATAAATAACAATAAAAAAAAAATTATGAAAAAATTATTTACATCATTAGAATTACTATGGCTAAACATATA
>LGAG01000024.1:173964-192970 GCA_001278395.1 Lerema accius
ATCCAATGCATACATCAGAAGCTGTACCATCTGACGTCGGTGGAATATGAGGAGTTTGTAGGCATCGTGCTGTCGGCGCGGCTCGCCTTCCAGCTGACACCCGAAGGAAACACGCAGTTCAAAGAATGGCTGGCTTCCTTACGCAGGTAACATTTTCTATTTTAGGACCCGCGTTATTATGCGAATCTCAGTCTTAAATTATCTTAAAGTCAATTTGCTATATCAAACTCTAATTTTAAGGTGCGATTTGATTGTTAAGATAGGGCGTCTAAGGCAAGTTTGGTTAGTTTACATAGACGTAAAACGCGGTTCAAATAAAGAGTGAACCGTAAATGGCGAAAGAAATTATTACTCAGTGTAGATGTTTGAACAGTATCACTCTCATAAATACAATGTTAACTTTTATGTTGATTGACTAAATACTTTCCATTACGTGTTATCAGTTCTATTTGACACGACGCAACAAGATGTTATTAATTAAGGTTTACATGCTTTGTTTGCTGGTGAAATAAACAGTTTACTTCCATTGTGATGATACAGTGCTATATGCGTTGTGACGATTTTTTTTGCGTCCGTCCTGTTTAGTTTGATATGATTATAAGTCTTTTTTTGATACAACTACCATGGTAGGAGAACCTAAATACATTTGCTTTTAATACAGGTATTTCATGTACTTCACGATTGCAATGTACTCAGATCCAATAATTTATTATAGAATACAACCACCTTTCGAAAAAGAACTCAAAAAATCCGGTATTATAATTTGATTTGACGTTATCGCATTCTTATACGCATTAAAAAAAAACTTTTCTATTTACCTACTTGATATATTTGCGTCTCAAAAAATTTCTTCAATTAAAATCAATATAGTTAACATTCCATTGCATTTTGTTTGAACCAACATAACATACATTATCTGTAAAATTCGAAGATGTGACTCGTATTTATTTACACGACGCATGTGCTCCTGAAAGTACAAGATCATATCGATGACGAGCGGCAACTTTGCAGATCGAAATCGTGCAAGAAGGACCTGTGGACGCAGCTCAACGCCGCGCTGCAGACCAACGGCAAATGACGGCGGCAGCCGATAGTTTGTATGGTGCGGTGTTCCGCGCGCAAACTGTCACAACTCAGGCGATTGCCGCGCTATCGGCTCTTGTACCAACTGCACACGCTCTAACCAACACACCGAGTGTTATTTGTAAATTAAGCCTCCCTGAGCCGCATTGAGCCGCATTGAGCCGCGTTGAGCCGCGTTATGCCGTTTTAAGCACCTAACGTTTCAGCTGTTCACCGGAAAATTTTATTAATTAAACACGATTTTTGCATACGGTTGTGTACGCGACTGTATCACTCGCTAGGGTGTAAGTACAGTACGTTGTAATTATTCAATAACGCGCAATTGATATGGCCTGTGCTTGAATTACAAATAATGCGACGTAACTCCAGTGTCAGATTGCGAAGGGAAACTTTTTAGTAAATACGTTTAACTCGATTAGAGGTAATCGATCTCACTTATAACGAATGAACAGAAATTCGATCAAGAATACAATGTTGCTAACTCCTTGAAATTTTTATTAGAGATTACGTATTACGTATTATGTATATGTTACTGTGAGGAGGAAATATAAAATTGTGTCTGTTATTGCAACCCAGCGATGAATTACAATGAAATCTCGATTCATATTTAGAATTGTTATTAATTATTCTGTTTATCAATAATACCAGCGTCAAGTGTAAATGAAGCTCATGTAAAGGTTGTGGCTAAATACTGTGAGACTTGGTTGTAATCAGTGGTGTATTTATTGTAAGTACAGATAAGATACGCAACAATGATGTTTCAATATCGAAGGAGTTTAGCAACATTTAATTTTAAGGGTATTATGTTGTTACAGTGTAATAGACGGACGGATAAGTATGGAAATTAAAATGTACTAGTTTGAGAAGGTTATCGGATTGTTTTATCTATAAGCGTCGAGCTCATTGATGACATAGACTAAGGACAGTGCCGGAGCTATGAGTTTTGTTTTAAATACAATGTTCACTTACAATTGGTATGTGAGTTTCAACGCCCTCTAATGGCGTCGACTTTTATCACGTTATCTACAGTCAACGATAGGTCAAAATCGATCGCAAAGATAACAAAAGTCATGGTTCCGGCACATCAGACTGCATTCGCTTTAGTCGTGTTCTCTATCGGATTAGAGTATTGCACAAATAGTATTTCAGATTTTTTTCGATTTCTATCACTATCGGATATTTTATTACCAGTAACATAACTCTGTATAACTAGTCAAATGGTTTTGAAGGTCGCCGTGGTTCCGGTGAGACTTCAATGCTGTAGCTCATTTAGTTCTTTTCTCGTGACTGAGCGGTGACGTGGCACCCTCGTACGGATGAGCCGGTTGAACGGGATGCGATCGTATCCGTATTAGTGTTTGCACATTACAGCAAAGCGTTGTTTGAGAGTATTGGAATATGAGCTTTATGTCGTGCTACATAGGGTTGAATTTTTAAAGTTACGTCGAAAGAAATGTACGAGTGTGGTCGTCGCTTGTGACTAGAAAATTCAACCGTAAACAACTTAATATAAGCTCAAATTTCAATGCTTTTTAGATGGAGGATTTTGTGGATATGGAATGGTGTAACGTGCAAAGATTTAAGCTCCGTGCGTACGTGCCACCGTGCCCTAGCGTAAGAGAGATTTAACACCTCTTGGACAACGATCTCGTGAGATTTTATTATACTGTTCTCGGGGGTGTTAGATGTTAGAAAATGTTAATCGTTTCCGAATTCAGTTCGAACTCGCACTTTCTTCACTGACTGTTACGTGAATATGAAGATTTTGCTTGGTTCGATTAACATTTCGTTTTTAATTTTAGTTAATTTTTTTCGTGTTTGGTGAGCAACTGAATACATCTTTTGAGTTTTCGGTGTTTCGTAATAGAGATTTTTTATAAGTTATCGCTGGACTATGATTCCACGTGGTTGTAAGTGGCGATGGAGTCAAGTAAAGCGTATTGAAATGCCTGTTACAATGAATGGTCATACATTAATTCGTTTTCATATTAGAGCTCTCTTCGTGGAGGCGATGTCAGTCGTCCGACTCCAGTTGTTCACTAAACTTTACTCAGTACATTTTAAATCATTGTCCATTAGCAAATTATTTAAAAGATCTCCGTCGCGTATTTGTATAAGCGTTACGAATCAATTTGTCCACTTTTTTCGTTCGCGTCTCGCACGTTCGTGTTTTATTTTTTTCGATATTTAAGTTAATGTCTGGATTCGTGAGAATGTTACGGTCGATGCGGAATGTTTCTAACGGTGTTGGTTGACGGTGACGTCACGGTCGTTTATACACGCCGTTGCTCGCTGGACGCATGTTAGTAATGACAGCCCTTTGTTGACTGAAAACCGTTTTCATACACATCAATAACATTAGCCACTCTAGACAAATGCTTTTTTGTTCCACGCTCACGCCAAACACTACCTTCAAAATGTATGCGAATTAATTTAGGGGCGAAAAAGGATGACGTCGTTTATGTTATTCCCATACATTTTGAAGGCAGCGTTTGGCGTGAGCTTGGAAGGAAAAAGCAATTGTCTGGAGGGGCAGCTCAATAGATCAGTTTACTCGACTACGGGTTACATGCGAACGGCGATAAAAATTCAAAATTCAGATTAAAATGATAATTCAAAATTAATAACAATAGTCCATATTATATTGATAAATTGGCTAAGATGTCTCGGGTGACATACTAGTGTCATTAGATTACAGATTTATTAGACAGATTATAGATGATGACCGTCGATACACTATTTTTGATATGCTCTTGTCGAAATTTGCAGTTTCATGAATGTTTATGTATAAGAATTTGCGGAGATAAAAGTAGACGTGCGTTCGATTTATTATAGTAACTTTATTTACAAGTTTATATTATATATTATAATATTATATTATAAAGCAAAGTAGAGTCTTGAGAGCCTTTGGAATATAATTATATTATGGATAGAGGATAAGCGCTGGCAACAAACTTTGCACATTCATTCCAATGTATTGTTCTACTTAATTGTATATGTCAGTGTTCGGGGAACTCGGAATTACGGTAATAACTATTTGGTAGATCTTTTAACCTTAGCAACACAAACGTGTGCCTACTTATATAACTAGTGATTGAACAGCAATACTATAATATTTTGCGATTGACCACTTTTAGTACATTTGGTCGTGATGTTAAGTGTTAAAGTATAAATTAAATCTTTGAAGGTACCAACAGAAAATTGTGACTTTTTCTATTGAACTGTATGGGAACCCGACTGAACCATTAGAACCCTGTTATATGCGACAACTATATTGATCAATGTAGCTCCCCATTGGTAGACTTCCCGAAACTTCATTGTGTATTAAAACAATTGATGTATGTAATTGTAGAAAATTGGATCTTCCTCAAAACTAAAGCAATATTGAAATATCATTTTATATTAAAGTAATTTATTGTGACTATACAATTACGTGTGTTATAGTAATGTTATGATATACACTTGTCGTTGGTAATAAGTCTAAATACAAATAATTTAGTACTACGGTGGTTAGATATCCTAACTTGCACGAAGTAATTTTTAAATTTTGACTTTATAATGCATTGTGTAATTAATATAAGAAATGAAGTTTAATGGTATGTTTAAATGTAATTGTCCTGTAATGCAAGAAATTATTATTTCAAAATAAAATTAGGTGGTATCTTTACTACAATACTAGGTCACTTACGAAATATTATTTTTACTTATAACGAAAGCCCTGCTTCATTGCAAATAAAAAAATAAAACAAATAAAAGTACTTCATTTGCTTTTATATAAAAAAATGTAGTTATATTTCAGAAACATATTATTAGTTTACTATGAAGGTATCTATTGTTCAAAATATGGAAATACACATTGAATTTCTACAATATTTTTATTTAAATTGTTTATTTTTTTTTTAATAATCACTATCTCAGGATTATGACATAAAAATTAAAGCAAGTTATATATAATTTTAATAATATATAATTTTTGAATTCTTACGTAATTACTATAGACCTTGCAGTTTCACTAATTCTATGATTCTGAAATTCTAACTTAACCATAAGTACAGAATTAAAAATGCAAACATGAGTTATAAATTATATACTCTTTATGGAGCTTTATTGAAGTAACTTAAGTTATATTTATTAGTTAGCTGCTAGTAATATTGGACAACGTTTTGTAGAAGTTATAATTGAAGTCATCCGTGACGTAAATATAGTTTTATATTTTAGCTGTATCTGAAATTTAATGTGTAGGGTATAAGTGTAATCAAAGCTATGGCGGGCGCGGTCGTAAACGAGTGTTCTTATAAACAACAACACTGATAAAATCTAACATTGGAATGATAAATTTGTTGCCAGGTCGCAAGTAGTTTTAGTTCAATATCTTATTAAGTAGATGTTTACGTGCATTCATTAAAGTGTGGATGTCTTCAACATTCAGTAGTTAGTAAATTTTTAGAATGCTAGTTAGTATAAATTGACGTTTCAAGACATCGGGTTCAGCGACATACTCAATTTCGGTGTTCTCCGAAATCGTGTACTCTTTATAGTATTTCTCGATCAATATTATGACTACTTACATCTAGTTTAGAAGTATTTTCAGCGCAACAGTTTCGTTGTTACCGACTCGTTAATAATGCACTATGAGTTACACACGATCAATACGATAACTACCTGTTTAGCAATACAATAGCTTTGGACGCCATAAAACTTATTATTCTTTAAGATTTCTTGTATGTTATAAAACTGTGTAATCTATAACCTACTCACGATTATCTTATAGCATGCAGAATTAGAACTAATAATATGTGACAGAATTTTAGTCATTTTTGAAATTAAATTATTTTGTCATATTGACTTGCCGTCCATGTTTATTTTGCGAATCTGTATAATGTATAGTGTTTATTTTGCAGTATCTTCCTATTAGAAGTCACGAAAATACTTGCATACTTGTATATTTATATTTGAAAGTTACAGAATTAGTTATAATATTATGCTCGTCGGGCATTATTAACCTTTTCTGGTATCTATAGTTCGTCGGAGAAATCGTTACTTCTCCATATGACATTTGAAGAGTGCTTTGACGTTTTGTCTCAAAGAACTATTTTTACACTTTAAAACATTTAATGATAAAAAGAAAATATATCGTTAGTTTCTTAATATATAAGACGTTAGTATGGAGCATATTTTAATTAGTCGTTTAATGCATGTCATAGTTGTAACTCGCCAAGTATTGAATGGAAATGCGGAGCGTTCGTGGTCATTTGGTTTGCATATTGCTGTCACATATCAGTTGTTGCAATGCGCCTCGCTCGCGCCCCGATCTCGGTGTCTGTCTCGGCTCTCGATCGGGTCATGGATCGCTATTGTTTAGTTACAATAAGACGGTTTATTAGTACAGAAGTTATCTATAAATTTTCATGTTAGGATTTTTGGAAGGCGCAGATGCCAGGAGTGCCTAAATTGAATAGAGAAATAGCTTGTCATGTTGACCTCCCTTTAGTTGTCTCAGCGTTAATTTTTTCTCGTATGTTCTCCGCGCGTTTGTCTTTGTCGTCCTTTTGATTAATGCTCTCCGTAGGATTATAGTTTAATGCAACGCGTTAAGTTACTTAATATTGTAAGAGTGGGATTAGATTGTCAGCCCTGCGATGTTCATGGTATTGTATTTGGAAATCTACGTCACATCACAACCAGTCAAAGTATTGAGGATTACAGTATAGCAAGTCTGTTTAGTTCTAAATCGACGATGCATAATTAGTTTATACATCTGGATTTGTAGTTTAATTGTACACTTTGTAAGTGTGGTGTCTCCGCCTATTAAAATATGTAACCATTACAGAGTTTGAATGGCTACCTATTAGCGTACGTATTACATTTATATAATAATATTTTATCGTTCATATCGCATATTTTCTCATTTGCAACACACATTGAGTTAGTGAAAACGAGCGAACTGCTATTGCGTTTGCCTTCGAATTGTTTTCTAATCTTTTCATGTCTTGTGTGAATAGTGTTATTGTTGTTCAAATTATTATATTGGGCTACGTGTAAATTGAGGCTTCACTTAATTTACACTTTCAATTGTAACAAAAATTGTTATCATAGAAATTGTTGCATTAGATATCTATGCGTTAAATTGGAATAGAATGTTATTTGGATTTATCTTCGCCAAAACTGATGTGCCTCAGAAGCTGGCAGCCATGTTCATTCTTGCAGGACGTAAGACTGACAAGAACTTTCTGAGAAATAGTCGATTGTGAATTAATGATCGGGATGTCTGTCAACAATACGTTTATCATTTTGTGGTTTTATTTACTGTATTAGTTTTTATTCAATTTAAATTGTTTATAGACATCCTGCGTATATATAGAGTGCCCATACATTTTATACAATGTTTATTATAGCACTAGACATTTTGCTCCGTTGTCGCAAATGGTTGTAATTATAAAAAGTAATTATTATTATTAGTAAAATGATAGACTGTTTTGCACGATTTCTGGTTTGACCGTGTCTCTTGTACTCATGTTGTCGCTTTTCTTGCAAGCAACGTGTCACTTTGTTATGACAAGTTGGTCAGTTGTTGCAATCCACAACATGTGCGTTTGATGGCCGCTGTATACACTCTACTGGACATGTTATTGGCTTAGAAGAGTGCAGCCCTATACTAGGAAAAGAGATGGCAATATAAATGTCACTCCTGTCCTATAGCATTGCTCTCTTCTAAGACAAAAGCTGGCTAAGTGTGTGCATCGGCCATTATAGCATACAGTGTTCACCTTCTTGCAATATCTCCCTCTATAATAAAGTACGATTCTACTCAAACTCAAAATATTTTGACCTCTAGATCATTTTTATTATTAATTTTACGATTACACATAAGTCTTTTTTGGCAAAATATTTGAAGTAACATTATTTAATTATTCAATATACTTATTCTATATTTAAGACACGTGTGTTTTATTTACTCAACTACACCTGCCTAATCCTAATTAAACACAAATATAATAAGCCATGACTTAGTAAACATACCGAAAATAAGTATGAGAGGAAGGAACTGCATCGAAAATTCTAGATATTTTTTTGAATTCTTTTACTTTTCAGTAACCGTTGCATTTGTATGCGGGGGTAGTAAAAATTAGTAAATATTTGCTTAATACTCTCTAATCAGACGATCTGCACGACATTATACAAACATTCTACTGTAACATTTCTATCAGAATACGTGTGCATATGCTGTTCAATTTGAAATATGACAGCACGCCATGCGAGTGGCATTTGCTTGAATTGGGAATTGAATTCGTGAATAAGCGTGATAATCATCGGCATTATAAACATTCACTCCATAATGCAATTATTGGAATTCAGGAATTTGTATAGGTACAATGTGTAACACAACTAGCAATACATAATAATGCTTATTCGGTGTCCTAAAGTGCAAGAACTTCTAATATCCTTGTGTGATTTTGAGAAGCTTAATAATAAGCCCTTTAATATTTTTCTGGCCAATTAATGTAAGTTAAAAGTATCTTTCTCTGCGTATACTCAAGGTATCTATCTTAGCTTAAGAAAATTGAAAGAACTTCTATACTCCAAATGGTATTAGGAGTCACATGCAAGCGAAGGCACAAGATGTACCTAAGTGCCTATGATAAATAGTTTGGATTATTAAAAAAAAAACAAGTTACAATCACGAATGTTATCTATATCAATTGGTACGTATTTTCCTACATGCCGGTATAATCTAAAATAAAAAATACCTATATCAAAACGAGTGTCTCACGTGAAAAGCACACGATTACCACTCGGCCTAAATTGACCGAAGCTGTGAAAAGATAACTGAGGTAGAATAATATAAGTACCTACGAGTGATTAAAGGTAGGTAAGTACCGTACGTAACACATAAAACATAAACAAGGTATCTGATAGCGCGTGGACTATTTAATTATTAACTGTTACCCAATTGTTTTCTTGTCATTTTTCAATTAACCCCATTACTGACGATACCGATAATTTTATTAATTTAGTATTAAAATGTTGGATAAAGAGTGCTATCCCATGAATTACGTTATCGTTAATTAATAAAATATTGTTCAATGCAAATTGCTTTTGTGTCACGAACATCCTTTACACGTTATGTGCGGTTGTCGGTAAGTACTTGCAGATAGTGATTTTAATCCCCTTATCATCGGCCCCATTTTAAAGTCACTTGTACAATATGTATAAAATACAGGTTCCCATGTACCTACTTATATAAAACCATTAACACATAATTCAATACAAAAAATACTAACTGTTAATAGGCATAGTGTGGGTAGATTATATCGATGTTGGGTTACTAGGTTTCTACAAAAAAAGTTAACGGCAACGTGTTTAAAATAGAATGAAAAAGGTTCGTATCTCGGATAAAAATACTGCATGGAAAATGAAAATAGCGCAAACAGATGTGAATTAGAATAGCGCAGGGTAAAATTTTCATCATACATAATATACTTACCTACATATATCTAGATACTGTAGGTAGGTACATACCTACCCATCTATTTCTTTCGTTTATAAAAAGATGTACCTACTTAAGTATCTGATTAATACCAATCAATTAAAGACTAATAATACATACACAATATCCATTATCTTTTTTGTCGTAGATATCTTCAATTAATTAAAACATCGTACTTACATTGTTATCATTATTAGAGAGAGGTAGATGAAAATAAATCTATTCATAATTGACGTGATAAGTTTATAGTAGGTAATATAAATATACATATATAAAAAGTAAGTAGGTACATAGAAATATGAAGAACAAACCTCCCTGTTTTGAACTTTTCAAGGAATATTCCGCAAACGTGTATGCCGAACAAATATTATTGTGATGAGTTGTATAAGCACAAACAATGGCAAGCTAATTTTGTTTGTTACATTATTGTTGGGTACGTTGGTACGGTTGACATAAAAATATAGTCTGCATAATATTAGCGAAGACAAGGTATGGTTTTGTTCCGTAATTTTAGAGTTAATAAAGAATTGATAAATAAATGTGGGTTGTAGGTAATAGAAGATAAATGTGACAATTTGAACCCTTCATCTTTTATCTCTGCTGCAGACTGAAGAGGGAATTATTAATACACTAGCTGTTGCCTGCAGCTTTGCTTGCGGAAAATATAGTTTTCAAAATAAAATTGGCGATAACAAGTTTCATGCTTCCAGGTTTACCCGTTTAAGCTGTAGCGTGTCTGTCAGTCAGTTAACATTTTTATAAGTATGATGATAGGTAGTACATAATTATAAGAAAAGTTAAAAATACAGGGGGTAGAAATGTACTTGAACTTAATTAACATATTTATTACTGACATGCTAATACCTCGCTAATTTAGTAAGTAGATAAATTTTATTATATTAGCTATTTTACCCTACATGTTTAATACTGTAATAGAGATCTGTTTTGCGCATTGCAATTTATCACATTTAATGTTTTATGAACGACCTTTCTGTATTTATCAAAGTTTGCTATTGCAGATACAAACAGAGATTGTATGTGTATTCGTACGTAAGTATTGATTTATTATGCAGGATGTTATCTCAGAGATATCAGTGGTAGATAATTATGTTACCAACTATTAATAGAAACTGAGATGACGGAATAAAACAGCAAGTAAGGACTATTTACTATAGGTAGTTTAGGTATCTATACGTAGTATGCAGTCATAGATATCGTGCTTATCTTTTACATAATTGAGTTGCGTAAGAAGAATTATACGAATTTTTCCTTTTTTAAACAGATGAGTTTATTGTATCCAATGGCTTTTACGGGTAGTTAGAAATTTTTTATAGCAATTATTTTTTGGCATTATAAAGTCGTATCGTCGACAACTGCGACGTAAATAATTATCTAAATAAATAAAAAATATGATACAAAAATTTATACGAATATAAAAAAAATTTAAATTATTTTTTTAAACATATTTTTGTGAAAATATCTAAGATAAGGGTTTACATTGTTTTTACTAAGTTAATGAGGTATCTACTATAAGAAAATAATGGATAGTAATATCGCGTAAATGACGTCAATAGTGGATGATAGCAATACACTGAGAAACGAGGATGCTGAAATTACACGCATGTCAATTGTGTGTTATTTCATAAGGGGAATCATTGGTTTCTTAACTTTTCGGCTATTTAGGTACGTATTGCGCAGTAGATTATAACATTTTGTGATTGAGTGAGATTGGTATGGCTTATAATAATATCACCCATATCTCAGTCAGATCAGAAGCATCTTATCAATAATCATCATTCACCAAACGCATAAAGAAACCTCTACCTACCTATGAGGTGTCATCTATTAGGTACAACTAATAGAGCAGAAAAGTTTGTCTAGACATAGAGCATAAACAAACTGATGTCTATTTATTTACTAGAATTGGACGGTACCTACCTTAACATCTGATAATTTCTTGTAACATTAAAAATGCCACCAGCTGATAGTGATTTGCGATTACAGTGGGCTTCAGCCTAGCGAGTTTCAAGAGGAAGGTCTTTCGCATAATATAACCTAACCAATTCTTAGTCCCCTGTACAATTAACATTATTAAAACGAAATATGAGGCAGTAGAACGAAGCTTTGGGATGGAGAAAAACCCAGGAAAAACTAAACCTAACCGGTACCTAGGTAATTGTAATATGTCTCGAGCTATCAAGCAAGTTAGCATTATCATGAGGAGTATATTTTTAGTAGTTTCAACTAAAACTAACAAGCATTGCTAGACAAAGCGATGTCTTCCCCTTAACAAGCATGCGGTGACACCATGGCAGCGTGCAAGTCAGCGCGTGGACGACGACTTTTGTCATCATGCGCGGTTATCGTATTATTGCACAGAAGTAAGATAACGCGCACTCGTTTTATTGGTCCCGTTGAGGGCGTGCGCGCCGCTCCTGCTATATATTGCTCAAGTACACCATGTGCTGTAGCATTTCTGCTCAGGCACGTGTCACGTGCTAACGTGCTTTAATTCATCTAGACTTTCAGTACCTAATTTTAGAACGCCCGTTAAATTTAAACGCGTGGTTATTGACGTATTTAATCACGGTAAGTAGCTATGTACTTGTGTTAGTTTTTTTTAATAAGATTTTGATTTTAATTGGGTTCAGTAGATGACTTGTTTGTTCATAATTCCTGGAAAACCCATTTTTCATTACTTTGTCATCTGAGTTCCATTAACTGTAATTTAGGCAAGTATGAAATGAAACTTCTTTCGTAATCTACGCTTACTTATCAAGACTTATTTTTTTTATTAACTTACCGCTAATAGGTAGGTATATAGGTAATTATATAAAGTCAGATTTTAATACATAGCTATAATGGTCATAATAAGAGGTAGTTGAAAATAGTAGCAGTTAAAATTATTTTTCTCCGAAATTATTTCTCCGAACTCATAATTTTTAACCAATTTTTTTTTTTTAGATATTTTGTAACAGAAAACTGAAATAAAAATGGCTTATCTACAGTCCATGCCTAAAGCCGAAACCATAAAGCTGAGAGAAAAACATATTGGGTAAGCGCCTGAAATTTTTTACATGCCAAATTTAAAATCTCACTCTACTACATCTCTACAATTTTGAAGTAATATTTCGAAACTACTAACAGTAGTATGCAGCCAAATAGATTAAAAAACAAAGGTTTATTTAGCATATTCTCCGCAACATGTTTCGGGCGTGGCGCTAACTTTGACACTTTTCAGGGCGGCCTGCCAGTTATTTTTCCGATCGACTCCATTGAAAATTGTTCGTGGTATCGCACAGTTCATGTATGACGAAACAGGTGACCGCTACCTCGACTGTATCAATAACGTTGCTCACGGTGAGTGCGCTCTATTTTTATCAATTCTATTTTGACGATGCACTTGGTCTTGACCTACCGTAATCGTTTTTAATGCAACTAAGTTTGTGTAAAATAACAAAACCTGCGGTGTGCCTGACTTTGATTAGGTTACATTTAGATTGATTAAAAATTAATTAAAAGTTTGTAGTAAAGTCGTTAGGGATAGGGACTGCCAAACGCAGGGTTCCAGGTACGACTCCCAATCGGGCAGGCAATTCGCAATTAATTATGATCGTAGAAAAGAACCTATGTGTTTAAATACAGGATTCGTTGTTTTCGCAAGATGCGCCATCAGAACAGTTAAGACAATGTTTAGAGTTTTTGAAACAAAATATTGGTTATTGCTAAAAAAGTAATGACGCCTTTTGTTTGAAATAAGTACCTACTAAGTTTACAGATTATCTAAGTTATGAAATTTAGTGAT
Organism: Lerema accius; assembly: GCA_001278395.1. NCBI lineage: Eukaryota > Metazoa > Arthropoda > Insecta > Lepidoptera > Hesperiidae > Lerema > Lerema accius. The sequence continues at coordinate 187,341 of LGAG01000024.1, forward strand.
GTAGCCAATTAGCGACAGTAATTTATTATCGGTCATGGCAGATTGTTATGTTTGTATATGTTAAATATACGTGCTTTCTATCTTTGTTGTTTGTAAGCATAATAAACTTGATCATACAAATAGAGCCAATCAAATTATTATAATAATGAAGTTAGCAACTATTACTTCTTAAGACGAATTAGTCCATTGTAATAGAACACAAGAGTAGGTATTCTATGATAAACACCGGTATGTATGACGTTGGCTCTCTTATTATCATTGCTCTGATAATTAGAGCCGATTGAGAATATTTCCTATCTGGAAAATTTTCCACGAATTGAGCCCGCTAATAGACACACATTTTTTCTTGAACACGTGTCTATTTGAAACAAATTTGATATAAAATCAGTGGTGCAGTGGCAGGTGCAGGTCACGGTGGGTTTAGGGAAACAGGAAAATTTATTCTCTAATTACGCCGTGTAATATGTATGTATGACTAAATTTATTATTGGCTTATTTGCCTTTTAGTGGGACATTGCCACCCCCACGTGGTAGAAGCAGGAAGGAACCAGATGTCGTTAATATCGACAAACAACCGATATCTACATGATGAATTGGTTATCCTCGCTGAGAGAATAGTGAACACTCTACCCAAACCGCTCTCAGTATGTTTCCTTGTGAACTCTGGATCGGAAGCTAACGATCTGGCTTTGAGGCTAGCTAGGATCCACACTAAGAACAAGGATGTAATTACGTTAGACCAGTAAGTATACTGAATTTGTATATTGATAGTCTGACAGTGAAATTGGGACGAGTAGGTCTTACCAAGTTTGAGAGACTGCGTGATTGCGTTAAAGATACTTTTATTGTTTCTAAAGTGACTATGTATTTATAGATAGTTTTTAAAATAGGTACTTAATCCCATATCGAATTTTGTATTGCTACTTGAAATTAGTTTACACTTTTTGATTGTATACCTGAAATATACGCAGTAGGTAGGTACGTGGGTGTGTTGTTAGAATCTATAATAGTTTGATTAATGGCTATAAAAAGGACTATAAAGTTATGAATGGAAGATGTTTGCCAGTAGTAGGTACTCGTAAGTGTTGTGGTTACTTCGAGCTCCTCGAAGTGTTCTAGGGTGCTCTAGCGCCTCTTTGTTCCAGCGCGTATCATGGACACCTTACGTCTATGATCGATATCTCGCCATACAAATTGAACCTCCCAGGGGGGCCCGAGAAGCCAGACTGGGTCCACGTGGTGAGTTCCCGTCATACTCCACCATACGGCCGTCCGCTCGCAACGGACACGCGTTCAGGCGAACTGTTATTTTCAAAACGTCACATGTAACGAAAAAATACCCACAATTTGCTCGTTTTTACGCCATTGCTGAGTCACGGTATTGGCGTAAACGAGTAAATCGTGAGTTACTCGTTACATACGAAAATAATTCAATGGATAATTATGTATCTACAGTTTAATGAACTTCAACTATTTTGATTAAGTTTATATGAAATGTATTTTATCAATAAACTTTTTTTTAATAATCCCTTAATCTTGGTCGATGCCTATATCGCCTACATGCGTGTATGCGAGCTGCGGCTATTATAGATATAAAATTTTATGGACATATATACTTCTACGGGGCATATTGGGATACACATTAATCTAGTTTATTTCATATCATTATTAAATATGTCGCCAAAACTCATTTTGCAGTAATTCCATATGAACATTCACTGTACGTAAAAGATGCTGAATCATAGTCAAACAAAAACCGGGATGTAACTCATTCGAAACAAAGTAACGGAAACACAATTCTCGCCCGAGAACAAATACTATAAAATGTTATTTCGATATCCAGGCGCCAGTTCCCGATACATACAGGGGAAAGTACACATATCCCCGAGATTCCCTATCAGAAGAGGAGTTAGGGAGAATGTACGCGGATGAAGTTGGAAAGATCTGTAAAGAAGCTAAGGCGAGCGGAGGTGGTGTGTGCGCTTTTATAGCTGAAAGCTTGCAAAGTTGCGGAGGACAAATTATCCCGCCTGATGGATACCTGAAACGTGTTTTTGAGTAAGTAAACTTTGCAATAGTTCGTCGAAATTAATTTAACTCTAAAGCGCAGACTTGATGAGTAGGTACGTAACTGCAGCAGCGTTTTATGAATAACATAAATTCTTATTTTTGCACCATAATTTTTTTTTCATATAATACGTTTATGTTTAACTGGTAGCACTTCGGCACGCTTCAAAGTGATATTAGAGCAAAACATCGCGTTTTCGTGTTAATTAAGGGTTAAATTGGAAACATAATTAATATCGTCTTTCTACATTAACCACGCCTGGTTTGTGTAACTTGGTGTTATTAAGATTCCAACCTTTGATTTGCTTTGTAATTTAAATTATATCGTGTTCAAGGCTCTTAACTACCCCAAAATGCGCCTCAGTTTCTTAATAAGCACTTCATTTGATGTTTTTGTTATTAATTGAAATAGAAATTTAATTCATTTTGCCTAATACTTAATAGAAATTGAAAATTGTGAAATGTCCTACTTTAGCCAAATTATTGTCAACTTTATTTCTCTACTTTTAAATCTTTTTGCTATATTTAATTTTTTATAGTAGTAGCTATTCGTAACCATGATTCTCTTTTGAATTTCAAAACTTAAAAGCTAAAACTCCTCTTTGTCTGTCAATGAAAAATAATTCGGAAAATACTTTTTCATATTTCTGTACTTGTCGCAATAAACCTTAACCGACTTTTCCGATGAAAGAATGTAATTTTACGCTGACAAAAGGTAAAAAAATATTTAAATTGCTGGTAAAATAAGTGCTTTCAGTAGTTAGTAGAGACACAATAATTAAACATTCCTTTAAATTTTTACTCCAACCTCGATTTATTAATTAACAGCTGAATAATTGTATAACTGACTACATCACTATAACTACATAACTTCTGTAGGGAAGTTATTCTCGTTACGTATTGTACCTACTACCTGCCTACTCATAACATTGATAACAAATATAACAATCATTGAAACTAAGTAGATTCATGATCAATAATTCCACACCCACATAATACTTCTAGGTCGTCTGAAAATAGAACATACAAGCGGAGGTTTTGAGTAAGGTTAGTTAACTAGATTGGGATTAGCTAGCTGAAACCGTTTTAACTTATTTAACCTTTTTGGACTCACACAACCACTTATTGTAGGATAGATGTCAAGTGATAATTAAGTAATTATTATTAAGTGAAAAGGTTACGAATGAAGGCTGATGATGAGCAACAACAATGATCACAAAATTGACTCGTATGCTTCATATTATTTCCCCTTAACGTGTGACGTCATTTTTAATGACCTCTTTTAAGCGTATACTGTTAATAAATAAACACATGATTTTATAGGTACGTCCGTGAAGCTAACGGCGTGTGCATTGCTGACGAGGTACAAGTGGGCTTCGGGCGAGTGGGAACCCACATGTGGGCGTTCGAAACCCAGGACGTGGTACCCGACATCGTAACCATGGGTAAACCTATGGGCAACGGTCACCCTGTAGCAGCCGTGGTCACCACTCCAGAGATAGCTAAGAGCTTCGCCGATACAGGCGTCGAATACTTCAATACGGTGAGTTTTTGGTGCTTCAGGTTTTGTAAATACCCACATACGTCATATAGGTACGTTGTTGTTGATATCTCCCTATCTGTAAGTTACTCTCTCATAAGATACTTTTTACTTATGGATAACTTTGCATCGATTATGACAAGTTATTTATACCTACCTAGGTACTTACGTAATGAAAAGGATGTAGCACCTTAAGCCATTAATAGTCATTAGTTTCAATTAAGGATAGGTACATTTCAGTTAGACATCATCAATTTATTTCTAGGTGAAAATTATATACGGTGTAGTTATTTTTATTCAATTTAATACTTGTAAAATGCATTTCATTTACATAAACACAGGTTTCATTAATTATCTGCGACCTTGTGTAATAATAGCTGAAGTACGTAAGTAAGTACCTACTTATATTACTTACTAGTATCGTTGCTCAGTGCAGCTGTAAGCTTTAATTGCCTTGTTAACTAGATAATGCTGTAACTAAATGATAATATAATATCATAATTATCAGTATAATAATTATGTTCAAGTGTATAACATCTACATAATAGATAATAATATTCTAGTTGAAGTTTTTGTATCGAAGGAACCACTAGATATTTTATCTTTTTAGTAAACCTAGTGGTGGTTTTGTTATGTGGGCCATCGAACTATCTGTCTTTTTTTATTTTTAGAAAATATGTTCTTCTGCTGTGTATTAAGTATAGATTAACATGTATATTTTTTGAAATTGTATTGATAGGGTTGAGGAAGTATTTCATGCGGAAAAAAGCCTAATTCTCGTATATACGCCTTAATAGGTCGCGGTCAATCAAAGTGTTATAGCAAACAATGAAATTATGCTCATTGCTCGCGATAACAAAGAGATAGATATGGTTATGTAATACCACGCGTGTTTTCCGTGAAGCGCACTCTAATTGATTAGGTCTCGAAGCAACTGGCGGTTGATTAGTAGGTACTCGTATGTTGGCAAATGATAGGAATTACGCAATAACCACAACGTTATTATAACAGTGTATCATAGGCTTTATATAAATAGAAAAGGATAACTTACTATGACTGTTTTCTCATCTCACAATGAACACAGAATGTATCACAATATTTTTGTAAGAAAAAAATACGAAACTTGATGAAAATATAAGTACCTACACCCATTTTTATAGCAGTCAATTATTAGTAGTAGGTACAAATGCATAGTAAGTTGAACACAATTTTTTCAATACATGGCAGAACTCTATTTTGTCAATTATTTCCGCGCATGTTTATAAAAAAAAATGTAGGTACCTACCAATTTTGTACGCTTCAAACTTATTTCAAATGGTGCACTCCTATGTGCTCTGAATATTTTGTTAAAATAAGTGTAGGTACTAGGTATACATACTATAGAACTAGATTGCGAGTATTAGTATTTTATTCACGCTAGTTTTTGATATTCACGTTGTTATAAAATATGATGACAGGAAGAGGAAGTTGGAGGCGTGTCACTGCCAATTTTCGACTTTAAAACTTGTTAGATAGTTGAACAAAACTTTTTCAATATATTTCAAAACTTAGTCGACAAATCGAGGTATTAGGGAGCTACCTACTGCATCTAAGGAAATTTGCTAGTCATTTTAGTAGTTACTAGTAGTTTTCGCGATCCATTGCCGTCCTGCTACTGTGTACGTAACTTTTATAGACATGTGAAAGTTCAAAGCTTAGAAGCTTCTAGAAAAGGCCCTTCTTGTTACTGTAGTAAACGTGTTTTAATCTACAATACATGCGCTGTCAAACACCTATATCTAGAGATATTTAATTCAATTCCAGTACGGAGGAAATCCAGTCTCATGTGCCATCGCAAACGCAGTTCTCGATGTCATCGAGGAGGAGAATCTTCTAGAGCGCGCTGCAAGAGTTGGCCGCCACTTGATGGCTCGCTGTGAGAGCTTGAAGAATAAACACAACTTAGTAGGAGACGTTAGAGGCAGAGGACTGTTCGTTGGTGTTGAACTTGTCACTGACAGGGAGGCAAGGACCCCTGCGACAG
>LGAG01000024.1:204939-222363 GCA_001278395.1 Lerema accius
TCAATATTTTGTTTATCGACTTTTCCGCGGGCGGAGCCGCGGGCATCGTCTAGTTACACATAAAACTTATCCTTACAAAATTAAAATTCCTTCCTAAGTTTCTTTTGAAGCTTTCTCCTCGGAAAGTATTTCTTTGGCTAACGACACTGAAAAATATTCCGATAAGACTCCAGGATAATGTGTATAAAATCGGTAGTTTTATTAACGTTTCCCATAAATAATCGTATTCTTACTTTTATATTAGATTTTAGGCGGGCGATATGAGTAACGCGACGTAATTCGATCTCGAATGGTTTACAGCCGGGGAATCCGATGTAATATTCGGGAAAGGGGAATATATCACAAGAATAGTACGTCTCAATATGCAATAAAATCTGAAAACGTACGCGACCTCAGATAGGGTTGGATTCTCAGGAGCACACCTGAACTATATTACTGTATCCGTGCTATAAAAAACCTACGTTCAATCGCAGTCCCGACGTAAGGGAGAGTTTGTAAGGGTCCTCACGTTCTTCGACGCACCAGTGTCTATAAAAGCCGGTTTCCATGCTGATTTACATAAACAGATTCGCACCGAACCCTCCAAGGCTAAAATTGACGCACGTAATGGCGGCTAGACGCTATTTTGCTTAACAAACGAGTCTGGTTCACGGGGAGAAGCTTGTTTTCTTAATTAAAAACTAAGCTAGCTCGGTAATTACCTAACTTAAGAACCTACAAGAACGGCATTTGTTTTACTTTTCGTATTATCTCGATAGGTATCGTTGCCAAGATCAAAGAGATGCAGAAGCGAAGGATCACGTCGGTAAATAGAGCAATATTAAAACTCAAATATTTTTGTTATTTTCGTAAGTGTCATGGTCGTTATCACTTGCCTGAATAAGCGTTTTCCCCAGGCCTTGTAGGCTTAGTCATACCCTTATCTAAACACGGGACAAGCAGATCACTGGGGTCAAAACAACAATTACTCACTGAAGACAATGAAAGCGACAAATATGTATGTCGGCCTTACCTTTTCCCACCGAAAGGAACTTTGTATTTCTTTTTACGTTACCTTCAGTTTTTCAAACTTTTCCAGCTCTGGTGACAAAGTCTTTAATAAATAATACATCATTTATCTTACAAAGTGTCATAACTCCCATACTCATAAGATACGAAAGTAAGTTTTGGGATTAACAACAAAGTACTTTGAAAAACCTCGTTGAAATCCCCGCATTGTTATGTCAAAGTAAGTAATAAGTACACTTATAAGAAATTCAAATAAAAAGTTGGAGGAAGATTGCCCGAAGCAAGGTTGTTTTTGGATCCTACAAAGTTTGCAGGATCATGCATTTTGAAATAAAATTGCGCCAATATTACAAACTCGACTTAATAAATACCTACACTTTTCTCTTAAGAGGTATATAATATATAAGAGACTTACACTAAAGTACAATTAATAGATGCCGAAAATGTATAATGAAACAGAACCAATGTCTATATGCGAAATGCGGATGCTTTGTCAAATCTCCAACCGCTTATACCATTATTACTTGTTGAAGCCATGCATAAAATTAAGTTGTTAACTGGTTCGGATATGGGTACCAGCTGACTATTGAAATTATTGAGATAACACAAAGATTAGAGCTGCCTCTATGAGATAATATTCCAAATTTCGTGTCAAAGGCGTTACGTTACACTCGATAACTTTCCTTATAGAGTACCTACATATTTAGCGTTCGCATGTGACGGTATCGCGTAATAAAGTTGTCTGGGGCGAGGTGGGCGCTTAATATTAAAGGCTCACCTCCTTACTTACATGCTACGGAGGTCCTTTGCAATCTTTCCGTTGTTCCCGCGACCTGAATTCGCTTTTGTGCTATTTGAAAAGAACGGGGGCCAGAGAGGGTATGTGTAAATAATTGAGAAGCGGCGCTATACTCGCGCGGTGAAATCTTAACGAAAGTCATTGGGAGTGCCCAGCACGGCTTCGCGCACGTGCAACGTGGTACATAGTGCACACTTCACTGTATTGCATTTTAGAAGCCACTAACGTAATAATGCAGTATAATGTGTGGTAGTTTTGCAGCTGATTTCTTTAGGGACGAATACTTACTTGAGCTGCGTGATGCCTATTTGAGCTAACACAGAATTCTAATTGATTAAACGCATAAATTATTATGTCTAATTTTTCATGTAGAACATACTGAATTTTGAAATGATTTGGTACCTATAGTATTAAGTGCCACGGTAGCAAAATTTGCAGTGTAGACAATCATAATAAAAATAGTGTTTTGTTAAATTGAAAGGTAGGCGAAACTCGCGCGGATAAAGTTTCGCTTGCGAAAACAATTTGCTGGGAGTATGTTAGTGATCGCTCTATACGAGAAATGCGAAAATTTTAGTTTCTGCAGAGAATTTTAATGTAAATAAATTTGGTGTACGTAGTTTACCTACGCTCATTTTATTAGTTTTTAGTGAAATATTTTATGGTTACCTGATTACCTAAATAATTTACTATTGGTATTTTAGTTCAATTTCATAAAATTATTCCATTTGTATCTTTTTTTCTTTCTTTAAATAGATTCTGACGGTTACAGTCAAATATCACAAAAAGTACACTATTCTTCCATATTCGTTATCTTGTACCGTTAATATTTTTGTAAACTTAGCGTCATACTATCTACTATCCCAAATTGTAAAGAAATCATATCTGAAATCCTTTGTGTAAAATACATGGCAAACATCCACAACCGGAAACTTCTGTGTAGTTGTTAAGGTTTTGTGAAATTTCATTGTTGGTTTATACTCTTGGGTAAAGCAAAACTTTGCCTGTGAAAATCAAAGAACAAAATTATAGATAGTGCAAATCTTTCAAAGGCACTATATTCTTAAGAAATCTATCACTACCTATTATAATAGTGAGAATACTGTAACGTCTTAAAGGACGTAATTTTTTCACGTTTGAAAGACTTGCCAACAAGTTCTAAGTGTTCCATTACGATGAGTTTTTAGTAGAAATTAATATCATTTGACTCATCTGTGCGTACACATAGATACATACTACACGTTACTACAATAACTTTCTTATAGGTGGCAATCAATGTTCCAGATGTGACGTCACTGTCTAAGTCCACGTCCATGCAAATTAATGAATGTAGCTCATTGTTATGGACGCACGTGCATTTCCCGAGGGTTGGAATCCGAATGCTCTAAGACTTACAGTTGTATATAACATAGTACATACTCCAGTAAATGGTTATTAATAGCTGTTTCCATAACGGACTATCATTCGGAGAATTATAACCAAAATTCTAATGGTTGTTGTGGAATATTTCATGGTATTTCGTGTTTATTTGGCAATATTTTAGACAGGTTTAAGATGTATCTTATTTGATAATAGATTGGTTTTATTGCAGTTATAAAAAAGGGTCGTTAGTACATACGTAGACTGATATTCAGTTGATGGCTGACTCTATTTAATATTTTACCAAAATTTTCTATTAATTTCGTGTTAAGCCTTTGGTCTTAAGCTTGTTAATAAATTAGTCAATAAGTTCAATAAACTTCTCATGCTAAAGCAGCTCGATAGAGACTTCACTCAACGACATCTAGCTAGGGCCATTACCAAGTAGAAACGAAATATAAATCACTAGGGTTACGTTAAAACAAATATGATAAGATTAACATGTCAAAGGGTTAAAAAGAAAAAAGGTAAAGCCTCGTGCGAGGTCAAAACACGCTATAGAAATATAACGTGCTGTTTCTATATAGATGTATCATGTTATATACGAGACTATGTCAGATTGGCAATAAAATATTTCATGAAATTTAATATACTTACAGTAGGAGCGTAAAATCGATAATAGTAGGCAGAAAATCAGATGGTGGGTAGGTACTGGTAACAATCTAAGTATTACATTCAATATTAGAAGTAAGAAGCAACACAATTCCAAACAATACGCCTTCGATGGGATATCGAGGAACGAAACGGTTCGAAAATAATCCCCAATGGAAACAGAACAAACAGATACCATACAAGAGAATGTTGAGTCGTGGCGCCATTGATTTGGATTTAGGTTAGGCAGATAACGAACAAACTCCGTAGCGTATACATATAAATTTCAATGCATTGAATGTTATGATTCCGTTTTTGCTGCGAATAGGAGTAGAGGAAGAAAAAACCCTGCTTTTTCAGTACTTTTTTATGCATCTAAATAGTGGAAACACAGCTAGATAGAGCTGATGTTTGAATTTAAAACTGTTTGAATATCCCTATAATTTACCATCAGGATTTGCTTGGAATGAAGTAGTCTCACCTAAGTCTCGAAATCATAAAGATTTCAAGTGTCTTTAGCAAAATTGTATTTCATTTTAAGCGGTGCTAACATACACATAATTATACTTTATAGAATTAGAACCTTAATTTTTGTTTTTTTTTTATATTCCATAATAGTCTTTTTCTTTATATTCACTGTCTTACGACCTAGACAGTTAAATGTCATCGAGCATTTTGACTTTAAGAATATAGACTTAATTTGTCAGTAAATAATTACATTGTATATCTATATTGCTATTTAAAGTCTTTACACAATTACCTTCATATTTTTATTCGAGGTTCCGAAACTGTATTTGAAGTTACAATATGTTTCGCTTCTTATTATAAATAACTTATAATTACGAATTGTGTTGTGAACACACCACAGTCGAGGCTATTAAATTGAAAATATTACGGCTGAAGTCCAGAAGTCAAAAGAAATTTATGAATGGCTTTTTCCGCGGTTTCAATACAAATTTTAATATTTACGTTAAAATATTATACAAACTCATTAAAACCGGCTCGCAGGAATAAGTACACGTTAATACTGAATTAATCAGTTTTTCAATAGTGCTCCATTCGCGCGAAGGGATTTGTATAGTTAGTATAGACTGAAAGCAAAATATATTCAAAGCATATTTTAAACGTTAAACATTAAAACAAAAGACGATTTGTTTTCAATAGTACGTGTAGAGTTTCGTTTACTTCCTTCGAGTAACTTGTACATCGATAGGGTCACTATAATGCGTACTTCATTTTTACCTTAATAAATTAAAGCCTCATTATTTTAAGCAAAGCACGTTCTCGGGTATCGCTGAAAAGGTCTTTTATTCGGCGCCAAAACACTTGGGGGAAAGTCAATCAGCGAGCGGGTCCGTTAAGCTTTGAACGTTCGCAAATTAATGAGTTCCGAACACCACACGGAGTGTTATGTTTCAACCTTATTTTAGACTAGACGATGCCCGCGGCTCCGCCCGCGGAAAAGTCGATAAACAAAATATTGATTTTATCCCAAGGGAACCTATAATCGGGATAAAATGTATCCTATGTCCTATTCCTGGATGCAACCTATCTATGTACCAAATTTCAGCTTAATCCGTCCAGCGGTTAGACCGTGAAGGAGGGACAAACATCCAAACATCCAAATATCCAAACATCCAAACATCCAAACATCCAAACATCCAAACATCCAAACATCCAAACATCATTACAAACTTTCACATTTATAATATTAGTAGGATTTTAGGCCCTACTTGACTTTTACACAATGCCTCGTATAATGTTCGCGAGTTGAGAAAGGAAAATTGAATTAAATATAACCCTCGCTTTGTGTTCTTTGGAATCTTAAATTCACTTTGGCCAAGCCACACGAACATAAAATATTCCTACCGCACAATATCAGTACCCTGTAAAAGGTTTGAAAACTTACTTCACGTTATAATTTTACAAGAATGTTAAAGTTACGACAATGCTGCAGTTGAAGATGTAATATCCGACATACTTTAATTTTATTGGTAGGAACAGTCAAATTGTGCGGTTTAGTACTTATAAACAACAAAGATCGTTTACACTGAGTAGGTACTTTCATAATGGCTGACTAAGAACAGCAAAGCTTCTGCCACATTTTTTAATTTCAACGTCCCTATATTGGGTTGTAACGGTAAAGATATTGTAACGGACAAAACATTTATCATAATAATAATGAGGACTTGGAATCATCTGCATAATAATGACCATGCCAGAACACCGTGTGAAAGTTTGGCGCATTTAGACCCCTAACAAAATCACACGATTATCGTGTACAATAATTCAATTTGAGTTGTGATTACGTAGTTTCCCACCGGGCGAGATTTCTCCCCTATCGTAAGTACAGGTAAGCAAAGATAGGTAAGACGTTCAAGGGGTCGAAATCAATGTACACAAAGAACTGGGAGCTATTGTGTGCGCTTACGCAAGGAGACCACGTGCGCGTGAGCTCCCACGGTTCAAGAGGGAGGGACTTCGGGATTCATATATAAGGGTGCTTCTTCCGATATAACGTCACTTCCAAATTATACGAGCCACAGTGAGCAACTCGGGGGACCCTGTGGTCCCCCGCAGGAGTTGTAAGTGCGTTAAAAATCACGAAGTTTAAACATTAACATAAAATAATAAGTGAGAATCAAATTAGGCTGAGAATTTACAAAAGTTGCCTGCAAAGTTAGAAGCAAATCTCTTTCTGAATTTTATAAAGGTGAGTTTACTAAATTACTCTTGAGAGTTCTATTTCCCAAGCCACTTTATTTCCTTGTTTATCTTTTAAATTTCGCCGCTTTTACTTTGGCAAATATTATGCATTCTAACCCATCCTTTTTAATTTGTTGCAGATTTAACTATCTGTTTTAATACATCTTATAAAACAGAGTTAAAATGAAATTCTTCGTCAGAAGGAAACCTTGCACGAGTAATTGTAGAAATGCAATTAAATTCTGCATTGCGTCGCTTCGCTTATTTGCGTCTACTCTTCGCATTTTAACGAAGTAGCCAATCATGGCAATTGTAATCGTCGATGCAACTAAGAAGAAGAAAGGTAAACTTATTATTATTAATTAATAAGTTTCTAGCTTCCCAAAGATAGTATAGATTCTGTTAGGTTTAGTATGCTAGGATATAGAGATGTGTTATAATATTTAGGGTATCTTTTTCAATGACTTCAAATAATTTAGGGCGTTTTTCATTTCATTATTACGCGGTAGAGTGTAGTTTTATATTAGGATTCTAGATTTCAGAGTAGGATTAGTATTGGATTGTATCTGTTTAAGTAATTTAGGACATTGTCTAATTACATGAAACTATATTTCAATTAATAATTTCTTGTAAGAGTGCCTTAATGTACGGTGTTGTTAGTTAAATCTGTTCAAGTTACCATTCAAGTTTCGTTATTCTGTTACGTTTATTTAATTTACAGTTAGTGTTACGTTGTTAGAGTCAAAAGTTCAAATCACTTGACAAAGGCTGTTAAGTAAAAGTTTTAAGTTTATGACAGTTACCATCCCTTACCAGAAAACTATTTGGTTGATTCAAAATATAATAAGTTGTTCATAATGTTATTAGGTATCTTAAGTTATTAAATTTATTATGATTGATTCGTAGATAATCAGCTGGTTCTGATTTATTGAATTTGTTAACATTGTTGATTTTTCGTTAATGAATGTTGAATTTTTGTTTCACCACGCCGCCTAACTGATTGTTAAAAGTTTTCAAATTAGGAATGAAAGATGGTCAAGTTAAGTTTTTGTTTGATACTATTACTGTCTTATCAATTTTCTTCTTCTAAGTGTTGATTTGCCTGTTACTAATATTGATTTCATTGTTGTATTCGTTGATTTAATTGTTGCAATCGTTGATTTTGTTATTGGATCTATTGATTTCACTGTTATAATAGTTGAGTTTTCATTTTAGTTTTTGATATTGTTACACCCCCATTTTGTTTCCGATGTCCAGTTCTTGTTAAAAATGTTTCCGTTACGAGTCAAATTAACCTTCTTATTCAGTTACCAGTTAATTGTTACGTTTTTGTTTTGCTGTTTTTTGAATACCAAATCTGTACCTACTTTAAGTTTGAATTCATGTTAATTTTGCAACATTATTCTTGTTGATTGACTGTTGAATTGATCGTTACTGTTAAATGCTTTCGTTCGAAGTAAACTTATTCGTTAATTAAAGTTTCTGTTACGTTCTTTACAAGTTTTTGTTAATTTTGTTCGTTATCATTACTGGAGGGGTGTTTTTTAAATCTGTCAGCTTTCTTACTCAATCGTTACTGTTTTACCACAAATATCAATAGTTGTGACATTTTTAATTTAATACATTACAACAGTGCCTTGAATCCGTGTGCCTTAAATCATAAAGTGCCTTAGATAGTTAAGTGTCTGATATAATCATTTACGCTTGTGTTGTTGAAAAATAATTTGCGTCCTGGAAAGGTTTCATTTTGGTGAAATCTTTCTACGATGCTTTTGTTATCGTGTTAGTATATTTTCTTGTGTTCATGTTTAAAGGAAAAAAATATTTTCACGATAACACGTGATTTTGTTCGTCTAATGGTAATTTTTTCCCCTTTTAAATATTTAAATTTTGGTAAAGGATATAGGTATTGTTAGTAATCATTATTTTAAATAATTTTTGCCGTAATACAGAATTTGCTATTTTTAATGTTAGCTTTTCTTAGATTTTGTAAAATTGACGAATCTTTTATTTCCGTTATAAATATGTCAAAGGTTCATTTTAAAAAAACATACAATTCCGATTCTGTCCAAATGATTGTTTATTTTGGTAAAATAATGTTTTCTGTTCATTGATGGGGATAAAATGACCATTACACGACTTTTCTTACTTTTTGAGTATTTTGTTATTGTTTTTTTGTTAACGTTGAATATTTGTAAGCATTGATTTTTTGTTGTTGTTATATCTGTTATGTTATAGTTAACTAAAAATGGCTGTGTTTGTTAGTTTTATGTTAAGTTTTCGTTTTAACTGTTACTTTGTTCCTTGTTTTACCGTCATTAAGGCCACAAAACCGCCTGTAAGATAAACAATAATTGGTAATGTACTTAAACTATTCATAAGTTAGTTATTGATAAGTATCAAGTAGGTATACAAAAGTGTGAGTTAAAACTAAAGCTTTGTATAAAATTAACAAAATATAAAAAAAAAACTATTTATTAGGGACGTAAGCAAGATGGTGTGTGTGATTGTGTGAAATAAATATAATGAAAAAACTTTTTTTTTTCTTTCTTAAAAACCTCATATCCCTCCTTATAGTATTATGAGTAGAGCTTATTAGTAAATTGCAAGTTGTATATCATAATAACGAAATTATTGAAAGTTGATTAACGCTCTCATTTTTTTTTTAAATCAATGACAAACCATTGATACCTGTTATCATTACCAGTATTAACAGCAGTAAAAAATTAGGTACCTTTAAGCGAAACACGACATTACGGTAAACGTTTATCATACAATGCAAAAAAGATATTAACCACGAGGAGTAATTTTGTAATATGAGATAAGATTAAAAATCAATGGAGTTCTAGTAGAGTTTTTCCACTGAAACTATAGCCTCTTTTAGCATATAAAATTTAAATGCGGACTAAATTGAATAAAAAGTTCATTTAGACTGAAGCGATTGGAGCTTGTCCAAGTCTCGCTCCCTGCTATCCACTAATAGATGGGGCCATCAGTACAAGTAGCCTAATCCGAAGCAATCACCTTTATTAATTCAGTAACTTAACTTTGCCTATTTTATAGCTGCTATCCAAAACACATGCTAAAGTTTTATGCTCTACCGTGTTACATAAGATTTGTAACTAGGTATAACTACGGTTAGTTTCTGATTACACTAGTTGAGGTTTAACTAATTTTGTAACTTGCAGATAGGTGGCTTCTTTGCTTAGGCTGCATGTGTCTAGCGATATACAGGAAAGCTTACATCAGCTTATGAGCTTTGCGAAAATCGTTGTTTTGTAGTCGTAGTTAAGTTCATTATTAGACACCATAAATTTCCCGGCGCTCTCTCAGTATGACAGGTGTGTACAGTTAAACAAACTTGATGGTAAATTCGCTTCTGTTAAGTGGTCTTCGCTACATGGTCATCAAAGTTTAACTGACTTAAGATTTAAGAGTTTCTCTTTAAAATACGCATAGAACTTTTAAATAATTACCATTAGTATGGTCTAGTATTGTCTTTTTCTCCTAATAAATCGCAGTGCAACAAGAATTGTTCCGCAGTGAACTGGTATGGCACTGCTTTAGTTTAATCAAGACTTAAAAATTTTATACTCTTACGTACGCCTTACTGCGATTATTGCACATCCACGCGTGGTTACATCTTAGTGCACGAAGCAAGTGTAATGAAGATAGTTTTCGGTACGGGAAACAAGAAGTTTGCCATGCAATCTCGTCGTTTAGACTCTTCTTAATTACTTAACTTTAACCGTCGCTTCTTCCTGGTGTCCTAGGATTCGTTTAACTTTACGCATACTTCACTCAGCGACGTATAACAAACTCGGCTTATTGCAGTTACCTCGCGGTGATACTCTAATGAGATCCACATATGAACTGATGTGTGTATAAACTTAATATTGACATTATCGCACGAGTTGCAATGACTTGCTCGAGGCTATTAGGGATCCGCTGCTAAACGGTCCAGTACTTACATAAAGAAAATTACTTTAGCTATCACAGTGCTTTTAAGCAGAACTTAATTAGCAACAAATCTAAAAAAATGCATAATTACGAGTACAACCGGCAGCTGAATAACTATGACTTCAAGTTATGAAAACAATTACATCTGCAGGAACAAACTCCAAAACATTGTACAGAAATCTTGTGATAAATTGTAGACGTTGGAACTGAGGTGTCTATCTGTCCAGCCAGTATTCTTGGCTAACACTTAGCACTGCAGCGGAGACGAGCGGAGCGGAAATTTGAATTTTGTGTAATTCTATTGAACAAAAGGCTTCGCTAGTGTCTGCTTCGCTACAGCGAGCTCTGCAAAATATAAGCAAGCATTTCATAGGGACAATATTTCTTTTGCAATATGTTTGAAAATAATGTTTTAGAACTATAAGAGCTTAAATAAGTTTTATGAATCCTTGACTTTAGTTCCTGGTGCATTCAAAACCGAGCTCATATTAAATTGTGGATACGTATTGATCAACATTTAAGCTAGGTAGTTCCTGTTGGTGATTTCTTTGCACCTTCAAATTAAAATTACACAATAGTCCAAGATAGTTGTAAGGATGCTCTAAATGCTCGATAAACGATCAATGTTATTGTAGAATGGACCTGAAATATTAGTCGAGCACCTCAATACATTATCAGACCCTTTAAATAAGAAAAAAGTAATTGAACATTTTTATCTGGGGAATATATTATAAAAAATCATACCGGTAGGTTATTTATTTACATAAAATTTATCTTTAATGACGAAATCATTTTATGTTTACATAAATATACATTTTGCAGGCATATGAATGACCGTTACGTGCGCTACGACCCGTAAACTTGCAATAACTTTTAACACAGATGCTGCAAATGTATTTTTGTACTAAGGTTTGATGATGAACACTTCCGTTATTATTTTAACAAGTTTTTGAACAAGCGAAAACTGGCACGTCATATCAGGTAGGTATCTTATAAGTTTATCAGTATAATTTCATGACACATAATATGACAATAGACACATAATTATTGGAAACATGATTAATATTTTAAATTAGTTTACTTTCCCTGCAGCATGTTCATCAGCTAGTCTATACATCCAATTATTAAATTTCAGTATTATTTTTTCCTTCAGATTCGTCATACTATTTTCTACTGATATGCATACATTGCCATTGCATTTATTTTCCTCGCATAGTTCTGATTTTCATTATAAGGATACTAAGGAAATAAGTTTTAATCAGTCGGTTCAAGGTTATCATAATCCTCAACGGAGTTTGTGGCGGTTCCTGTGAGTGTTTCCATTTGATAAGGATCATCAGTAAGTAAGGCTCCTCTGAGTGCGGTCACAATTTTCTTACATTCCTCACTTTTTCTCGTCTGTTTCTCTGTTCTCTCCTGTATCGTTAACAATCTCCGCTGATCTATTTCTACGTGACGTAGCTTTTTCTTCACATAATTAATGCACAAACTTATCCTTTGTTGAAAATTGTCTAAAGTCCAGTAAAAGTTAATATCAAGTAACACTGTTAGCAAGAAGATGGCATAAATTGTCATGAGGCCTACTCCGAAGTAGAACAATCTTGGGTCAGTTATTGAGAAGAATGGGCAGTCATCATCCAAGGTTATACACTTCCAGAAGTAAGAGGGCGATTCTTTTTCATATTGGAAATTCATGCTGATATTTTGAATTTAATACTAAAATTTGCAACATGAAGGTTCTTGTCAAATACCTAATGATTGATTGCAATGACAATAATATGACATGACATTAATTCAATGATTTTTAATCTACAGGTAATTTATAGGTTTACTTTACGTTTACTCGTAAATTAAAGTTTTATGTGTAATGTCTGTATAATACAGAATTTATCAATTGTTATAAAAATAATTTATTATCAATTAAATGCATACGAGTAGATATTGGAGTAGGTACATTTATTTAGTATTTTATAACATGACCAACCTACACGAACTAACAGACCTCCTAAAGTTTTATTCAAGGTTTGTCCTGTGAGTTTGTCACAGATCTCTATGGACATCTGTCGGATAGAGGATGGTGGTATTACCTATTGCAAGGTCACATAAAAGGTATGACTCATCTTTACAAGTGTCTGTATCCAATGTACCACTCCAGTATAGTCGATGTGTCATTCTAATCGGAACAGTATATTTACAAAGTCATTCGGATAAGGCATGACTGTGCAAGAATTTAAATCTGTTTTAAACTGACTTCAAAAAAGGGGTGATCAATAAGTCTACGTGTAGATACGAGTATGTAAGATTATTGAAACTGCAAATTTCCACTCAGGCTCAGGATTATCTAGAAGATGCAAAACAAATGTACAAAATTTTATTAATCTATGTATGTGGGTATGTATGACTGTTTGTCAAAACGTAGCTCAGAAACTACTTATCGCATTTGGATCATTTTACTTTTCAGTTACTCTTTTGAAAGTGGTTTAATTTCTTTAAATTATTATTTTACTGTGTTTTGACTTTCTGAAATTTAGCCTAATTGATTTAAGTAAACTCGTAACGTGTGTGAATTTATAATTACTCGTATTGTATGTTTAATTAACATAACTTTTATCTGCTTACCTACAATAAACAATTTAAAAGCATTTTTACTTAAATATACAAAATGTTTTTCAGACACATTTTCACATATCACAAATATAAACATTGCGGTTATAACAACGTGTTATTCATAAAAACATAATAAATAATAATATTATACATATTAACATTTTTGGAGTGAAAAATGTTTGGTTAACAAATGGATGTAAGGGCAAAGTACTACAAAATCAAAACATTAAAAAAATCATTTCGATAACATAACTATTTTAAACCAACTAATTCTTCGGATTTTTCCCACAACTTCCGAGCTACCTCAGAATCTTGGGCTGCTTTGCTGGGGTTTACGATACGACAGTCTCTGAAATACTGACCGCTCGTGTCTTTGACGTTAGGCGAGACAGCGAGGTAAATTGAAGTCTGCGCACCTTCCCAGGGGTCCTTGAAAAATGAGCGCACTAATGGCAAGATATATCTGAACATAGGAACATCGATCTGGTACAAAATATCGGTGTCGACGACGCCAGGGTGCAACGCGTTACAAGTTACTCCGGTACCTTGCAATCGGCGACTTAATTCCGTTGCCATATAGATATTACAGATTTTAGAATTCGCGTACATCTCCGTTTTACTTTTGGTCTCTTCAGTTTTGCTGTTCATGTTTAAATCATTAATATCCAGTCTTGCGCGGTAGTGAGCTTCTGAAGAAACATTTATGATGCGACTTGGTGCAGAACTTTTTAGTAAAGGAATTAGGAGTGAAGTAAGCAAAAAAGGGCCAAAGTGATTGACTTGCATGCCTTCCACAAGCCCGTCCTCTGTTTTAATAAGATCTGAGCCATTGATTCCGGCGTTATTAATGAGAATATCAAGCCGTTTCTCAGTTCGAATTACACTTTCAGCAAAGTTTCTGACTGAAGATAAAGACGCTAGGTCAAGTTGTTTGAAATGCACATCATTGTTCCCTGTAGCTGCTACTATATTGTTCCTCGCGGCGGTTCCTCGTTCCTCGTTCCTGCACGCCAGGATGACGCGGGCTCCTCTATCAGCTAGATCTTTTGCCGTTTCATATCCAATACCATTGTTTCCACCAGTCACTATAACCACTTTTCCTACTAAATGTTTACTGCATTTACATATTCCACTACTTAACTTACAGTACACCCAAACACAAAAAAATAAAAACGCGTTAAATAAAATGATTTCGTAAAGCATGTTGGCGTTGTTTAGTCACCGCGTATGACAGAGTTATGGCGAAGAAACGTGTCGATGTGTATTAATACCTGTGTAGGAAATCCCACTTTGGTGTATAGTTAAGGAAAAGTGTTGCTTAGTACTCACACGAGTGTAGTGGTGACAAGGATAATAGATATCTGGAATTTCAATTTAGTTTTACTGTGTTATTATTTCAAAGTATCTTCAATTTTTAAAAGCTGTTACGACGGTAAACGTTTTACTAAAGTATAACATAAAAGGTCATCCCTATTTACAATTACCTAACATGCTGCTATAATAGTTGTTACTGTACTGTTGTATGATACGTGCAAAAAATAAAAAACAATGATTTACTTATCAAAAACTTATCAAAAATCTTATTTACTTATATTATTTATTTTACTAGTTACCTATAACAGTTATAACTCCTATACCTAAGTATGTCCACAATATTCTAAAAGCACCGAGACGTTCAAGCGCTTCGACAGGTATTAACCTTCGTCACTCAAGAAATAAATGAATGTTTTTTGCTTTAGCAGAATTTCACTAGGATTTTTAATAAATAATATTTTTTTAGCAATGTCACTCATAACATCATAATATTATTTTATGTTACAAGGAAACATCGGGCTAATTAAACTTGGATTTAGATTAAAAGCTTTTTTATTTATTTTTTTTAATTCCGACCATTTCTTCTGATCTGTCCCATAACTTTTGGGCTAAGGAAGAGTCGCTTCCGGCTTTACTGACTTTCCCAATATGACAGTCTCGGAAGTAGCTGCCGCTGACGTCTTTTACATCGGGAGAGACAGCGAGGTAAATTGAAGTCTGCGCACCCTCCCAGGGACTTTTGAAGAATGATTGCATTAACAGAAAACCATATTTGAGAACTGCAACGTCTATATTATCCAACATGTTGGTTTTAACTACACCAGGGTGCATCGCATTGCATGTTACCCCAGTACCTCGTAGTCGTCGTTCCAATTCTATAGTCATAAGTATATTACAAAGTTTTGAGTTCGCATATACATCCATGGTTTTCTTACTTTTTTCAGGCGTTTTCGCCATATTCAAATCGTCGATATCTAGTTTTGCACGATGATGTGCCTCAGATGAAACGTTAATTATGCGACTAGGAGCGGATTTCTTTAACAACGGAAGAAGAAGAGAAGTTAGCAGAAAAGAACCAAAATGATTGACTAGCATTCCTTCTAAAATTCCATCTTTTGTTTTTGTTAGGTCTGAGTCGTACCTTCCCGCGTTATTAATAAGGATATCTAGTTGTTTTTCAGTATCAATTATTTCTTTAGCAAAGTTTCTGACTGAAGATAGAGATGCTAGGTCAAGTTGTTTGAAGTAAACATCATTGTTCCCTGTAGCTGCTACTATATTGTTCCTCGCGGCGATTCCTCGTTCCTCGTTCCTGCACGCCAGGATGACGCGCGCTCCTCTATCAGCTAGATCTTTTGCCGTTTCATATCCGATTCCAGTATTCCCACCAGTCACTATAACCACTTTACCCACCAAATGTTTACTGCATTTACATATTCCACTGGTTAATTTACAGTACACCCAAGCACAGGCTATTAGGGATAAGTTAAATATTATTAATGTTATAATCATTTTGGCGACGGTAACTCACTAATTTTATCAACATAATATGAAGGCAAATGCATAGTCAAAATAACAGGTACCTATCTATCGATATTATTGATATATCTACCTGTAGATAAAGGTGACTATAAAGTTTGAACAGTACATGCAATATAGACCTTAAAAACTTTAGAATTAAATTCGATTTTCTTAACACACGCAATTATTATTATCTATTGATTTGTCCGTATTGCCGCTGATTGTAATGAAGGTAATTTTTCGTCCACTTTGATAGACGTTAGTATCTTAACTGATAATGAAATCTTAGAAAATAGACTTCATAGCTTAGTTGGATAAATCCATACAAAATAGGTATACAATAATGAATGTCAGTGTTGTTAAAAGGTTACGGTACACAAAGCCCAAAACTTGTATCAAATTATAGTGATCATTTTAAAGCGCCTTGTAAACTGAAATCCTTTTAAATCTTGGATTTTTTGCAGTTTAGGACTCTTAAGGCGTTTTGAAAAAATTGATCATAAATACGTTCCAAATACCTTTTGTGTCTATATCTAATGATTGACTAGGCTCGGGTAACTTAATGCCATAAATTGATTGCTAAAAATAGTATTTACATAAATTACAGTTCGCTTAGATAGAGTACGCAATTTCTGTTATTTTAAGTTTTAATTTAATTAGGATCTTCTAAAACGGAACTAAGTCAATAAAGCAATATATGTATATTTATGCCTAGTTCATAAGCGTCGTACTTTGTACACTTATGGTAGTCATTATTGATATATCAATACTTCAATATTTGCACACGATATTCTTTGTCACGACGTTCCATGATCTTAAGAGCGCGTAAGCAGTGTATGTACGTTTATATTATCACAAATTTATTGAGTTTTATCCTTCGTTAGTCAAGAATCTCGTTACTACGTAGTTTCAGATCTGTGTTACTTCCTTGGTAGTGAAATTAGACAAATAGGTACGCGATCTTTATAGAACTGCAAGTAGGCTGTAATCATGCTTAATTTTATTACTGTTCGTATCAGAGTAGATTAGACAAGATCGGTTATAACAGCCTAAAAGGTTAGGTGGTAATGACAATAAATTTGAACCGCCTAATTTTCAGCATTCCAAAAGACTCTCTAAGTCAGTAATTGTGCCTCGGTAAGGCGATGGCTTCAAGTTGAACAATTAAGACTTAGCGGGCCTGTGAAATGTTCCCCTTATTCGCAGTTTACCGGCTGGTCGATTGTATCGCACGGGTAATTAGGTAGTTAGGTAGGTACATTTTGATAATGACTCCCTAATTTCTTGAAATTTCTACTGATGATTTAGAAATTTGTGTAACGTTCGTTTTTACCTTTATATTTGATGTTCTCACATATATGTATGTATACATATACACACATCAACAAAATCTAGGGATATTATACATTTCATCAAATATGATCAAATATCTCAAAAACTATAAAGAATTTTGTGATGTTGTAAATGGATGAATTATAGGTTATTTTAAGGTCTTTAAT
>LGAG01000024.1:222623-259140 GCA_001278395.1 Lerema accius
AGCAATAATTCTTCAAAGTGAGATTGCTATAATTGAGCATCAGTAGCGTTTTGCGAAGCAAGTGTAAAATGAGGCAAAGATTATAAAAATTATTATTTTTCGACTTGTGGTTACTCTTTCGAGAGTTAAAATTTTTAACGTCGATGTAAAATTTGAGTAAAATTACATCGCTTTTATCATTGCCATTGAGCTGTTTAACTTGTTTACCTGCTCTCTTTACGTAATAAATTGACCTCAGGTCGAGAGGGGCACCGTCCTACACGTACTGCATATAAGTATAAATATCGAAATGACCATAAACAATTGTAATATGTTACGTACCTATTTAAATATTGTTTAATAGTCACATTGACGTTGTAATTATTATAACATTATGGTTAACCGTGTAATTTTTTAGATTTAAACTAGTGTTCATAATATGAACGTACAATTTCAATGGCACATAGTTGCGTAAGCGAGCAATGTCTGTCGTGTGTTTACGAGTGCCAACTAGTGTTGTAAATGATACGCCTTCAAGACGGTCACATCGTAGCCACACGCTGACGCCAACGTCTTAACATGTGAGATAACGATCGTCAGTTTTCGTTACGACATACATCAACGCTAGAAAAGATAGCACGCATTGTAGGTTATCTTTTTTGTAGTGAACACGTCCACGTGACTGTCCTTCAGTTATATTCCTTACGAGACCAATCACTTTAAGCCGTATAGCCGCGGTAAATGTGCGACGATAAAATTGTTTAGTAGCTCCGTAATCAGAATGATTTTATGGGGCGTAATATTGTTCTTGGTGCTTGTAGTTTTAGTGGTGAAATTGTATCAGAAATTATCATGCGGGATTTGTCGTTCCAGTGTGCACATGGTGGGGAAAGTAGTGATAGTGACGGGCGGTAACAGTGGCATAGGATTGGAGACTGCGAAAAACCTAGCGGAGCGTGGAGCGAGAGTTATAATAGCGTGTCGGAGTATTCGACGTGCAGCCGCGGCGGCGGAAGAAATTGTCAAGTTTTCTGGCAACACCGATGTGCATTATCGACATCTGGATTTGACGTCACTTCGATCTGTGCGAGAATTTTGCGATAAAATCTTGAAAACAGAAAAGCGATTAGACGTCCTCATTAACAATGCCGGCGCCGGCGGACTTGGCAACTACAAGTCGGAAGATGGGATTCACATAGGAATGCAAGTAAACTATTTCGCTCAGTACTTACTTACACGGCTTTTACTGCCGTTGCTGAAATCTTCAGCGCCTAGCCGAATAATTAACGTTTCTTCACTTATACACAAGTATGCGGAGATGGACTTTGAAAATTTGAACATGGAGAAGTATTGGAGCGATTATTTAGTTTATGCAAATAGTAAATTATACCTCAATTTGATGAGTCTTGAATTAAGCCGCAGATTGGAAGGTACGGGTGTTACGTCGAACTCCTTGCATCCGGGTGTAGCTGCAACTAATATATTCAGAAACATTCCTAATGCTATGATTCGTAATATTGTTGAGAGTCTTATCGGTTTTATGTATCAGACTCATTGGGAAGCCGCGCAAACTTCTGTCTATTTAGCAGTGTCAAGGGACGTAAAAGATATAACTGGCAAATACTTTAGTGATTGTCGTGTGACAACACCCTCGAGATTGTCACAAGACCATGAGATAGCTGCAAGATTGTGGGATGAGTCTGAAAAATTGGTAAAAGCATACCTGCCTGATAGCTGACGAAAGACGTCATTTTATTTTGTTGTTATTTATTTTGTCTTATTTAATATTAAGTCATAAGTAGGTAGTGATTAAATTTTATTATGAAAATATTTTTCTTTTTATATTGTGGCTGAAATTAACCTTATGCATATAGTCAAAACTTTTTCTTAACCCAAATTCATAGTAGGTATGGATTTTAAAAACTCAAGAAGCAACTCAATTAGGGTGTAATTTTACAATTTACTTCCTCCCTTGTACTTTGTTTTATATCAGCTTAAATTAATTCATAATCCTCAACAGAACACAACGGAAAGACCTCTTTTCGACCTTTCGTGCAATATTTCTAGTGTTTGCTTGCAGTGGAGAAAAGCCGTTTAAGTAGAACACCTATATTTTTAAAGGTCAACATAATTATTATGGACAAAAGTAATAATGATAGTATCACTTGTACGTTGTCAGGAAAGTGGGTGAAAGTAAAAAAAAAATTATCCAATTGCTTTGTAGAACAGTGACTACTGAAATAATGTGTACGTAGTATGTTATATACCTAATCATTCAAGCTGATTATCTATAAAGTATAATACGTCAAGATTTGATGAGTAGGTAAGCAATGATATCAAATGAACATATCTATTAAAACTAATTACTGATCAAGGTGAAAAATATTTTGTGTTCCAAAGACAATTATTTTAAGACATACAGCCAATACTTATATATTAGGTACTTACCTGGTCATCATCATCACAATATCATCATCATTATTATCATGTCATCATCGTCAGTAATAGTTTAATAACAACAGTAAGTTATTATATTTATTCGGTGCTAAGTGTTTCGGCTGTTTGAATAGCATTCTGGCTCTTCCCATGTCTGAGAGGGCTAGAGTACTAGTCAAATTAGTTGTTTGTATTTATACATAATATTTTTGTAGTA
Source organism: Lerema accius (assembly GCA_001278395.1). Lineage (NCBI taxonomy): Eukaryota > Metazoa > Arthropoda > Insecta > Lepidoptera > Hesperiidae > Lerema > Lerema accius. The sequence continues at coordinate 225,256 of LGAG01000024.1, forward strand.
TTTAAAGTTGTCTAACGAGACGACGTGGTCGCACAGCGACAATCTCAAAATAATAAATAAAAAAAATTAACTAATACTATTTTAAATTATTTCGGAAGCAGTGTAACCTAATAGGCATTGAACTACTTTGTATTAATCAATTTGCTTACCGCAATAGCCATGTAGTTACTTTCACGCTGTGTTGTGAAACTGGTCGGTTTTCGCATGCACATCACTGTTTTAATTACAACGGTGTACCGTTACCAATATTTTGTACCAATTGATATGTAGAAATACTGCACTGTCGACAACTCAGGCTCAAGTGGAAATACTAGTGCTGAAATAAAGAAACTATTAGTTCATAAAGAATGGGTATTGGGTAGTAGTCTAGTATTAAGTAGGTTTAGTACTAACATACGAGTAGATCCATGTTTCTACAAAAATCTTTCTTTTCTACGTAACGCATTTTGACAAATACCTTCCTACTAACTTATTAATACTAAAAGCTATTTTCTCTTAAGCTTGGAGCATGCCGTACAATTTTGCGAAGGATCACGTAGTTATTAATGGTTGTAATCTTTTAAACGCACCAAAAGTTTTCTTTTGTTTTCCTGACAAATGATAATATATTTTTGCGGTAACCCCTGTTTTTGCAATGGTCAACAATCTTCCAAAATAATGCCAAGTAGGTACATGAAATAAAAAACATAGGAGTACATGTGTAAATAAAACTACTAAGGATAAATAAATAAACTATCATCAAATAAATTGTCGCATAGCTTTGGAATGAGCAAAAATCAATGCCTTGAATTTAATACCCTTATTCCAAAAAATGCTGATTATTTTTCCACATTTTTATAATGGCTTCATCCAGCTGCACTATACTTATTGAAATTTAATTAAAATAATGCCAGTGCCAGTGTCTTCTTTCTTCTTGTCACGAATTATTATACTTACATCCAAATCTGTTCAGGTATTTAAAAGATATGAAACAATAAATATACTCAATTACTTACGTGCTTACTTGTATGAATCTTAAAAACATTAGATACCTAGCTACAGTAAAATTGTTTTTTGGTAGTCAAGTAAAAACTCAAGGTTAGCCAAAGTTTACTAGAAAACGTACATTGTGTAATAATGCGATATAAATTCGGACTTGATCCATATGACAAAGAATAAAATGTAATGTAAAATGTATGATATAATACATAAACTTTTAAAAGAATCATATTTTATAGGTACTTAAATATTTGGACTTACTCGTCTTCCATACTTACAATGTTGCAACGTACATTTTAAAAGATTGGATCTTTCAAGACTATCTTTTCTCCATTACGTAAGTAAGTTCCGAAACAGAGTATTGGAAAACGAGAAATTTTTTGTTTTTTTTTTTATTGTACTCCGCCGTCTCAAACTTTATTACGAAATACTTCGGAAATTCTTAGCTTATTTGGAACCCATATTATTTTGAAATGACTGGAACATAATTATTCATTAGCCGCTGAGAATATTACTCGTAATTCTTTCACAAATAATTTTCTTAGGAATCGTTTAAATAAGAGTTGTAAGAATGTCATCAAAAAAAATATATTTTCTAGGGTGGGGACACCTTTCATTTTACCTTTTTAATTTTTTAATAGTGTCGTTAATAGGCGTCTACACTGTTTTAGGATAAACAAATGCAAAATCCACAGTAAATCAAAAAATAGATTGTGTTCAATAGAAGTGATAGGTAAAGCATAATCTTTAAAAGATGCATTGGTAATTTACTAATGACTATTAAATTATTGATCATAAAGGGCATTATGACTTTATCCCCATCTTCAGTTCGAGTAATTTTAAGTTTTCTTTTAAAAGTTATCCAAACGTGACTGGTTATATGAAAATTGCATTTAAGGTTGCTGTTCTTTTCTGATCCATCAAAAAGGTGAAAGCCTGGAAAATATAGTCTCTAGTCTACGATGTAAATTGCAACGAAGAATGATGGATGTCCCTGAGAAATATTGGCTTCCGTGGCCACTGTTGTTTTCCTATTACTCTATAAATCAAGATTGATAAGAATACCGAATACGATATATTGTAAGCGAAATATAAAAAAATGTCGCATGGTAATTTTGGACCGGAACAATATGTGACGATGTTGACGTACCTTACAACAATCTCCATGATATGAAACGCATAAAGACACCACTGTACCATTACTATTTAATTATGTTCCTTCTAATCTAGAGCAAAACTTTCAAAGTCATAATACCTATAATTGACGAAGTTTTACTGAAAAATGTGTTTCAAAAAGCATTTCCAAAATAATCCTTTTTGAGGTCGGTCCGATGGCCTCAGATGCAATGCAATTGTGGGAGACAGAGATGGAACACCTCATTTATCAGTGTCATTGGCCCCATAGTTAGCTCTTAAACTGCAATAAATTCAACATAGCTAGGAGCAATTTGTTTCGCGGCATAACTTTCAAATAATTGACCAGTTACATGCAAAGTTCCTTTTTTGCAAATATAATGTTCCATAACATATTTAAACCTATATGGTATTGGAAATCATTTGAAAACATACGTATAAGAATACCTAAATAGTCGCGCAGAATTTTCGAACAAATCATACCAAATCTTTTCAAAAAATCTATTAGGGACCAAGTTATTTGTCTTCTTGATAGAATTGTTTGTTTTTTAGTTGGCCATCAGATGAGTAGAAGTCGTTAATCTATCTACCTTTCATCGTACAAGTTACAACGTAGGAATGAATATATTACGACTATAAAAAATATATGTACCTAACTGGTTAAACAGTATCTTTGCTTACAATGCAGACCTAATAAAATAATTACTAAAAGAAGCCGTTATAAGAAACGAAGGACGTATTTTCCCTAACAGTTCCTTTTCTTACAATGCAGTACTAATATAAGAATTAGTTACAAGGCCAGTCATAAACTGTGTTTATTATGTGATTGCTCGTAATTTCTTTACCACTAATGGCGGTATAATGTTGAATCGTATAAAATTACAGCTTCAATCAATTTAGTACGAGAAAGGGCCGTTTTCTTAAGCTTTGTTTTACGCAAAAAATAATAAGCACTTTATACAATAACGACACTGGAATTAAGTTAAACATTCATTTTCGTTGTAGTTAAAAATTCAACATTATATAGTTATTTTATTTCGACACGGAATTTTAAGAAGTACCTAGATAACAATAATTTCATTATAATTACTATACATTAAAATTATTAATTTTCAAGGTTGTTCCTCATGCTAAGTTTATGAAGCTGGTAATTGTACCAGAAATCTTTTTTTTCCTTACAACATGGGAATAAACTAGTTGTATGCATAGAATATTCTAGTTTCGCATTCAAATATCGGGCAGATCAAAATTATAATGGTTGTAATTATGATATAATTATAATAGTAATCCTTATAGTTCTAATAGTTTAATTTATAAATTAGAGTAATTTTGCGTAGTTTCTTCTAGATTGATTACATAGCATAATTTAAAAAAAGCGATTTTTTTTCCTGCAAAGTAGACCTATATCAATAAATTATTTCGAATTTGAATTTGATGTCTTATAAGTGAATGAGTATATCCCTGTAGGTCTGTTGATCCTAGCTTCACCGAGCAATGGTTTTTGCACTGGGGAGATCTTTATGTGACAAGTAAAATTAATATTTCTTTCCGGATCTGGTAACTGGAGTATTTGTGACATCATATTTCTGAGTTGTGACACAATAATAGTGTGTAAATGTTATTTTCATAGAAATTATTGACCCTGTTACGTTTAGAACTGGCGTATTATTTGTTAATATAGTGACATGACAGTGACAGATCGACAGAAATTGGGAAAAGCGTTTAGATTGCTTTACATTAACGGCTTCATCCAGTAAAGAAAGAAAGAAAAAAAAAGAAAAGAAAAGAGAGGAATATAGAGCGGGAGTAAGAGTGGAAAGCAGAGACATAGGCAGATATAATGCAGTAAATAACGATAATAACATAATAATAATAAACGCTAACACTCTCATACCCCTGGGCCCGCAGTAGGATTCCATGTTCCATTCCATGTCGCGGGTGGCAGGGACAACACAAATAACACATCACTAATACCTATGACTCGAGAACAAACATTTATGTCATAAATATCTGCCCCGGCCGGGAATCGAACCCGGGATCCGTCGTTTCGCAAGCAGGGTCACTACTAACTAGGCTACGGGGTTGTCAACGATGCATTTTTATTGCTATCACTTCATGAAAAAGAGGAGGAAAGAAAATAAGAGAGAGTGGAAGAGAGAGAAAAAGACAGGGGACGGAGATAATACAATAAATAGCGATCCAATTTTTTTTGCTACAAGACATTAAAATATCTTATTTTTCTGTCTATTTTTTATATGCCATCAAAACATTCCCAGATGTTATGGAATGCTGATGTCCGGAAAAGAGTAATGATGTGACTATCACCACTTACCGAGCTCGGGGTTGTGGGAGGTGGGTCACCATTACCGTGCCGCTAATGGACGGCTATAAGATGGACATCGGAATCCAAAGGAAGATAGATTGGCGTCCATAGGTCCAGCTGTCGTTAAACACGAATATCTCCCGAATTATAATGATTTATTACGTTGTGCTTTTGATACTGGAGATTTATTTAGCAAATTATTACGATAGGCCCTACGCCGCGCGTCGTCGTGATTGTTTTTTTATTTTAATTAAAAACAATGATTACAAATGTTGCGCACGAAATAACGACGTTTTTTTTTGTATACGATAACATTAATGTTTAATTGAAAAATAACAATGGAAAACCAACTCTGTAATGATTTTTGTTTACCTTATTTTGTTAGGAGAAAATTGTAGAGAACAAATTTGATGTTGGTACTGTCACGTGTGTTAATAGACGGATTTCAAATAAATCAAAATTTTAATGGTTTGAAAGGTCAGGTTAAAAAAACTTCTATAACACGAGTTATTCTATCCCGATAAAAGGAAAGGGTCGTATCGGATCAACTCATACGGCGCGGGAGATTACATAATTATGGATAATGAGCAGTTAATTAGAGATCGCTAATGAGGGAATCGCTATGAGCCGGGAATTCGTTAATTTATTGTATACATGCATAGCTGGCGTTAAATTGAAATAACTTGGTAGCGCGGCCGAGCATGGCGGTCGTTTTATTTGCTCATAAATCTAGCAAGCGGTTCACCTGATTTACAAAACTAGTCTTTATTCAACATCTCTTTGTTTTCAGGTTTTATACTGAATGTTTTGCACCGATTACTTCGCCGGTTTAATCACTAAGTGGTTTCACCCTCGCATCGTTCGTTCGTCCAATTTATAGGGTGAAACTTCATTTATGACGTTCGAATTGATTTGATTGCTATCGTTCTTTTTGAAGTGACTGATTGAAATGAAACCAACGTTGAATTCGAATGCACTCTATCGAAAATATAAATCGTAGATTGTACTCGGTGTTATAGACAATTTTCTTTAACAATGATTTTTATTTTGTCCAGGTTTAAATTGCTATATTAGAACAGTTTGGTAGCTAGTTTTCAATTTTGTCTATTCACTTAATACGGAGATAAATTTTATCAATCAAAATTTACATATTATTGCTTTGATTTTTGTTTCAATTGATTGCATTGAAACCTTAATACCAGTGGTATATTACATGTAGGTTGTTCGTGTTAATCCCTGTACATATGTGAATGCGATATACACAAGATTATAACGCTATTATTTTGCCGCATTTCATCACAATTTATTGTGACGATTTAACTAAGCGGTTAATATAATTAAGTTTGTGGTTATCATCAACAACAATAGATAATGGACCATGGATAAATTTGTTGTACGATGAGGAGTTTTTCATATTAATGTATGTAATCGCTGATGATAATGACTGACCCAAGTAGTTTTGTTTTAATCTAGTATTATAATAATATGTCTATTAGTTACTTCAGTTTTATAGTGGGTAACATTTACAAAATCCGATCATCAATCGTAGTTATAAGGACGCTGGTTATTATAATATTAATCTATTGATATTATGGTCATAATAATTTGATAATTAATAAATGAACGTGAATTTAAATTGCTAATGGCGTGACGTCAGACTTGCCTTAATTAAAAGCTCATATTGGGTCGTGTAAAGTGATAGCCTACAGCTTTGAATGCGGATTTCGAGCACATATAAATTATGCGTGAATTTTAGAGCTGTAAATGATTGTGGCGTATGTATGTACCTATGTGTATGTATGAAAATTTCTTTGGGATGCTGTACAGCCCAAATAGCTAGAAGGATTAACACAGGAGGTGTCATTGTACTTGGGTCTATTGTAGGGGACGTATAAACTATGTAATTTAAACCCCTCCATTTCAGCAGTCGGGGTTTTATTTGGTTTTTATACTAAACAAGCAATCGCCCCTCAGGCCGCGTAAATTTCTCGTTTTCACAATATTTTTTATTGCTGCTCCTCTCCTATTTATCTTAGCGTGATACTATAATTATGTATAGCTTATAGCCTTCCTCGATAAATGGACTATCTTACATTAAAAGAATTATTAAATTCGGTCCAGTAGTTCCTGAGATTAGCGTGTCCAAACAAACAAACTATTCAGCTTTATACTATTAGTATAGATTTGATGAACTGCTCTGTGATTTTAAGTCTCACTCTAATTCTGAGAATCAAAACTCCACACTGGAATGTAATCTTTTATTTTGAAATACATAATCAAGTTTTCAATAAATCAAATGTACTTTACCTATTCATCGATGATGAAAAATAACATTGATAAAGAATATCTCGAGATTACTTCATAGTAGATTATTAGTAATGCGCTTTTCCTTGCGACCGAGAATATGAAATTGAATATCGACGAACATCAGACACGAAGCCCTTTAAAAGTGAAGCTCGCTAGGTTCTTTCTTGCCTATCTTACATTGAAATCATCATTTCAATAGATAATATATCTTTACATTTTTTCCTATAATATTGAAAGCAAGGGGCTGTGTATTAAATGTGTTTATTTTGTTTTATTTTTATATATTTATTACATTAAATGTATTATTAAAACATAATTATATCAAAGCAACTTTACAAAACAGGGTTAGATTAAAAAAATACGTGCATTGGTGTATCATTGATGTTCTATGTGAATAAATGATTTTGAATTTTATTTGGCCCTGAAAAATTGTTTTTAAATTTGATCCATAGTAAATTACGTAGAAAGTCATTAAAATGTAGCTGTTGTTATTTAGCTAAATTCTATGGTTATGTTGTGAGTGCCTAAAATGGAATAGAATATCCAGGCATAAGCGCATTGAGCACTGAGCTAACGTTGTGTAGTATACGAATTACGTAGCTTTTCAATATAAATGGCTGCCAAGGGGGATTTTGTGGGAAGCAAACCCGCATAAACTGTTACTTCCACGTAAACATGTTTCAAAATATTGTATAAGTACTTATGAAATTAGGTAAGTGGTTAAAAAATTACAATACACTCAAATACTCACCAAGCTGTTGTAATAATGTAGCTTGGAGATGGGGGAAGGAACCTTGAAATGCGTATACACAATTTTTGAGATAGGTGTTTAAAAAAAGAGAGAAATAACATACAGGGCATAATAATTTAATTCTAAATTATTCAATACATACATACCTATGGGTGTGTGCAAAATAATTATCTATTAAACAGGGACCATTTATTTACTAGATTATTTAGGCAAAGAATATTAGCTTACAAACTGCTCGTTTTTACTACCCGTGTGCTTTTAATGTGAAGTGATATTTTAAACAAATCGGGTGGAGTGATTCGAAGGTTCCAGAAGCCGGCAATAGGCGGTTAGCGAAGTGCGGACATAATAAATGGCCCCCATTACTCACGTCCGACCAGCAGATTTTTCTCAACAAACTGCACAAATTATTATTTAATTATAACATTTGAGTGGCATAACCTAATACTATTGAATTATTAACGTAATCATAGCCACCAGAAAGAAATATTTTGTTTTACGTCCCATAATTTTGTATCTAATTGTTAATGTTTCATTTCAATTCAGGGTTTAACACAAGTTTTAAACAAGCAACTTTATATGGCAATAATCGGGTTTGGATTAAATTATTAACTTTTATATGTAGAAATTAATAAATTATACAGAAATTCGATTTAATACGGCGACTGCTTTAAGCATTCCATGACCAGCCTAAATCTAAATCCCACTTGACCAGTTTTTTACTCCTAGCTTTTTTCCTAAAAAAACATAATAATAAGTAACTTAGGTAAGTAAATGATTTTGTCTTATACCGAATGAATAGTGTCGGTATGTATTTCCACGTGAACTTTGTTTGAACAACGTCGCGGGCAAAGCTAATACGCGGCAAAGTATAAATCAGATTTTAATTAAGTAAAATTATCTGAAATGTGAAAATACTGGTAATGTAACTGCGAGTTAGAGGCTGCGTAATAGGCGGTTGGCGGGCGGAAGTGTGGACAATATTAATGTCGGCCATAACTCAGCAAGCCAACGTATTTTTCTCGACGGCAGAAGGACAGAAGGCGCCACTAATTAACAGGATTAGCATATTCCCTTGGATATTACTTTTTACAGTTTGTGGCGGCAAAATGGCACGAAACGTTCTCCACTCCGTCGCAAATTTGCAAGGAATTCCCGGGACTATTTTTTTTGGATTTTTATCAGAGATACTTCACTGTTTACTATTGCTTAAAGGATTAAGTAAGGAAAATTCAATATGTAACTTATTCAACACTGTTTTTGAGCTTTAGGTCTTATACGATTTAAGTATTTCCATTTGTCAATCGGTTTGTGGTTTCTGTATAATAATGTTTTTGTTCTACTTCCTCATAAATTCGACAAAGTAATCAATTACGTCAATATTTTTTATTTGCTGAACTAACGTTACAATTAAACATTTACCGAGAAAGTTGTTCATATAATAGGTAATACCTCTTTTGGTTGCTAATAATTTCACAAACATACATGAATAACGAATAGGTACTGGGTTGTAAAAAGATTGATGGAGTAGATTGAATCAGGGCACAATAGTCCGCCTAGTTCAAACACTAGGGAATTACGTAATACATAGATACTTAGATATATGAGGATGCTGACCTGTATGTATGTTTTTTTAAAGATGTGCGGGGGTGTTTCTTTCTCCTTTCTTTTCCTCCATACTAAAGCACCTTTCCGAAACGGAGAAAGGTTCAAAAAATTACGTGCATAAGTGATTGATTGATTTAGATTTTTTAGATCTTTAATATAAAGTAATTTTTTTTTTTGAAAATTGTTGGGCTTTTTTATTTGTTCCTAGGATAATCCATACCAAAATTTGCATGGTCTCAACCCCCTAATGGCTAGTTAAGGATTAGTGAGCATGGGACATAATCATAACTGAGGTCTAGAGATCTTCACTACGCTGTTTCCGTGTTGATTGGCGAAAGCGCTTATGGTCAACCCAAATATCGGAAATTTTCATGTACCATGAAGGCTGCCGATATGGCTTAATACTCCTTCCTCAGTAACAACCGGGACTGATGGTCTAACATGCCTTCCGAAGCGTGGACATGCTGAAGAAGTTATGCCACTAGCGGACACCTTCAAGTTTCCGAAAACGCCCGAAGCTACTTAACTTCCTTGATCACTTAAGATCGACCACAGCCGCTATGAATACTCCCCACTTTCATAGTAAGATATATCTTTATAACAACGATGCGTACATTTCTTGTCTTCTTCATCTGAAGAATTCTCACGTGGATATTATCATGTCATTTTCCTCAGGATAATAAATCTAATAAATCCCATCAATTAATCTGTAATCAGTTTCCAATACTCGTAGCTTTTATCCGTAACATTTGAAATTGATTTCGATTAACGTACAAATACTGAACAATGATACTGTAGCAAAAACAATCATTAATCGATCAATTGATTCAATTATTTCATTTCATTCTATTACCGCTCGTGGTCGCAAATAGTTGGTGATTACACACAACGGTCCACTCGAGAGTTAAATGGATTTTATGGATATTTTAAAGAAAACAAAAGGATTGTCGTAATTGGATATTAATTCTAATTTCAATTGGTAGAAATGTAAATTATTTATAGCGAAAATCTTAACGGAATAATATAAGTTTTTAAACTCATTAATTTGTAGACGGGTACTCATGACAAGTATAATATTTTGCAGTTTGGTATCAGTGCCAATAAAAACACTAAAAATACTTCAAAAGTATACCTATACGTAGATCAGTTAAGTTTTGCGTATTTGTTTTGGAAGCCCTTCCGAAAAATCCTGTGTGAATATTTCACAGATCCAATGATATTACATGTACGTTAAATTGTTTTCCTCTTTTTTTAATACGGTTAGAAATATAATACAAAGCCCTTTTTTTAACAAGGTAACCAAAAGTAACAAAACACATTGCGACAAAGCAACATAAAAAGTGAACTATTTAAATGAATGCATTCATAATGAACCCCGCATTGGCTAGTTAATGTATTGAAGCCGAGATAATGTAGAAACGTCGTCCAAGCTGTTATTAGGAGACTTAACACACATTAGAAAACAGTAGGTACGAGAATTCTCGGTTCATCTTTGTTGAAACAACATTTTAGCCAGCAGTGGGATTATTCGTGAAAGCTTTTCGTATATCCAGTTTAATTAGCTAAAACATCATCACCCTGCTGGATTTAGTGTGAAGTAACTCTTGTCTTATTCGCACTACGGTAATATTTTAGCCAAATGCGAACGTTTTTGCCACTGCTCAAAAATAATGTACGCAACAATCATAGTAGCGTAGTACGAAAAAGGTGCTAGAAAAATTTTGCTACAGACGAATTTCAACCGTAGAGCGTGTCTCTAGTTACCGTTAATTTATCAAATGTAATGGCACAAAAGTCATTATAAAAGTATAAGTGTGTTGTAGGTCAGAATCCGTCCTACTTATACTAATAACCCTGTGGCCTGGCTCAGGTTAACGGGCGCGGGCTAACACGCGAGCGGTAATCATATGCGTGATGGATTTACCTCAACCCGGAGAAAGAGTTATTAGAGGTATTTAGTATTAAAAGGCTTAAACCTCGTGCAATATACTTTTGTATTTTACAAGCTTGCATAATTCATTTTGAAAAAAGAAAGAAAAAATACAGTCATAACAATCATAACCCTAGGATTTTATGTCGTGGATGCCATGCAACGCAACTATAGGGTTATGTTGTTACTAATGGAAAAATGGAACTTTCTTGAACCTCATTATGAGACAAGGTAACTTAGCTTTGCTAAGGCAAAGAAAAAGAAAGAAGAAGTAAGAATAAGTGAGGGGAGGGTGGTAACTACACTCCATGAAATCCTGCAAAATAGGGAGTCATATTTCAATGTGATTCGTCATATTCAAGAATCACTCAAAAAGTGTTTCCTTTATTTAATTTACTCGAATTACATGCATGTTGGTAAGGTTCGTTACATTCGTAATAATAATTTTGTCGAAAACTACGGAATACACAATCTACGTCTCTAGTTAAAATACTAATTACGTGCATAAATCGCGCATACAGAACTTTAGCAACTACATAGAATAAAATTATTTTACTAAAATATTAGCTTATGAATAACACAAGCACCTGTTTGGCGTTAAAAAGCTGTAATGGAATAATGTTTTAGTGCGTGCGAAACATTTTTTTAACACGACATCGCGTGACTGAGCCGACTCACACTTAGGACCGCGCTACTGTATAAATTCAGCAGTGTGTATTACATTGCTACATTTATAATAATGATAATTACAATTAATAAACCTGCAACGGATATATTTGAAGAAATTTGAGTACCAAAGAGAAGCGATGGATAATCTTTTTCGTCGCCTTAGGAACTGACTAAAAATGTATTGTGTTTTTGAGGTGTAAAAATTTTCGGCGATTCGGGGCCCTTATAACGTCAGGGGCCCTAAGCCAGGGCCCTGTATGCCTCATGATAAAGACGGAAGTGTTCCTTAGAATTACTTCCGTCTTTGTTTATTTACAAATACTTTGATATTCAGAAAGTTTGTTACGATACGTTCACCGCAACTCGATACAGTTTACAACTTCGTCTACAGTGTGATGTTTGTACGTTGTGCGAGCTTCACAAGTTTACGAGGGGAGTCAACAGGAGTATTGTACGCGAGCTGATGAGATCCCAGCGTATTTACAACTTCTGTTATCGATAGGGACTAATATATCGTAGAATAGTGATCGCATTTTGTGCTCATGGTTATATCTTTTTCTTTTGTTTTACCAATAAAGGCAGTTTATACTTCTAGAATTATTGAAAAACTATGCAAAACTATAAAATTAGTTTCAGTGTATGAATGTTGGAGATAAATAGTAATAATATTTTTTCTTTCCTTCTGTAATTTTCATGTGATTGGAGAATAAATGAAAATTATTCATGTTAATTGCAAATAAAAATTATAACATTACAAGTTCCAATATGAATAACAACAATAAAACAGTCGTCAAGGACTTCATTTAATAAATCTGTAGACAAAAAAGAGATGACCGCTTTTAATAAAATAAGTCTTTATTTTACTGATATTGTTGAGTGCGTATGACTACGTTGTTCATAGAACGTTTTATAGCGCAGTTTGCGGATTAGTACCATCCATTTGTTGAGGCTATTTGGAGCGAGCGGCTAGTATAATCCGTGTTTCTAAATCTAAGTTTCTCTTTATGCGTGCTAAAATAATGCTTACGTTATTTAGTACTACATAACGCCCGTAGCTTTGCCAACGGAAACGTGATGTCGTAAAAAGTATTCAACTCGTCCTAAAGAAAATCCATCTCCGGGATTATTGGATGATGTGAGGATGATTATACAGAACATGGTCTACGAGTATGTATGAGCCAAGTTCAAATCTGTTCATTCAAATCATCCCAGAGTAATGTAACAATTGGATTAAGATTCGGTATTTTTTGTTATTTAACTAAACTAAATACCGCTGACTGAGTTTGGATAAAATTGCATGCGCAAATACGTGTAGGCTGAATAAATATGTAGAATTCTTTGAATTCCGGTAAATAATCAGTGATGCAACTCAGTACAAAGGTCTAATAAATAAATAACAGATGTGATTGTTCCAATCAACATCTGAACACATTACACATCCACCTACTGGATGGTCGCTTTCTCGTTTATTGGCGAAAAGCCTGATCGAAGTACCGAGTCCTCAGTCTCTAGAGACTTCAGCGATCCAGCGCAGAATAGACCCGTAAATAGTATTACTGTTTGTCAAAGTGGCTATTTCTGGCTGTTTTGGTGACCATTTGCGATTAACGAAATATTTCAGTGGAGTTTTAATCCCATTAGTCATAATAGTTTCTCTGAATGTGAATGGATAAAAACTGTAACAATGTGGATAATATTAATTTGTCTGAGAGTCTGAGGATTTTGTGAGATATGTTTTGCAGATTTACATAAATATTCAAGCGCTGTTGTTGGTGAAGTTGGACAGTAACATATAACTATATCTATCAATTTAATTCTGTTACGTGACAGCTTAAATTACTGTTTGTGGTTGCACATCCGTATGTCCGTAAAAATAGCTTGAAATCGGGACTTTAATTTGACCAACCATTTTATTACTACGCCACAGATTGCATCAGTAATATATTATGTCAATGTACCGTTTTAACATAAACAGATTTATGTGATATCTCGTACTCATGTTGACTATAAAGCTTGTTCAATGTCGACTGTGTATATTCAACTCTCCAAAAGTGTTTAATCATCTAAGTATTTGGCTCGTATCTTTAAAAATATTTGTCATTTTTAATCATTTTAGCGTGATAAATATCTAATAACCATTAAGAAAAAATCATAAAATAAAACGTCTTTACTCATGCCGTTTATTGCGAAAACAAAAATGCAAACTAAGGTCAAATAGCTTAGGCCATATTATAAGGCCAAGACCATAGGTGAGGTAGGTAACTTATGAATGGAAGAATATCAGAATGTATGAAAGCGTATTAGGGCTAAAAGACTTTCGGACGAGCCAGCTAATCCCAGTAGACGACTCTGGATAGAAAGTGGATATTGACGTGTGCCTCCATCGAGTTCTAAACGATTCTAGAGTGATTGAAGTGCGTTTGTCGGAAAGAGATTTACTTTGCTAACAGATTACTTAATTATGATGCCATGAAGCTTTGTTATGCAGTTCATAAAAAAAAACAAAAAAGTAATTTAGATAATATTTGGCATGCGTGAAACGTGTATTGCAGAGCTGTTTTTAAGATACATTTTAGTCAGAAAAATAATTAATTTCTGTGGGAAACTATTTTAAGGATGACCTCTACTGCGTTTTTTCTTTCAAATCAATAACCAACAGGCATAGAAGCATACTATATATTTACCAAGTAGGGACATCTTCAAAACTGTATATAGGATATTTTTTGCAAGTTTTAATACATGTAGGCTTTGTTTTCGACATACAGACCAATATATCGGCCATTTGAAACAAACCTACATTTTGGTACGTAAAAATTCAATACCCGAGGGCAGTACCGAATGAACCTTTTGTTACCTCCATCCAGCTGATTTATTCAAGAGGACCATCAATAAATGGCCAGTGAACTGTAAACTATGCATTGATTCCTTGGTTGATATTTTGATGAATAGAAAAAAAAAATTAGTATACAACACATTTTTTTTACTTTTTATAACTTAGTGTTTGACTACAATTCCACCTGATGGTAAGGGAAATGCAGTCAGGATGGTAAAGCGTACTAATTAAGAAAAAGCTCATTAGTCTTAACTTAAGAAATCTTTGCTGTAAGTGAAGTAATATAGAGCTATTTAACCACTTACATTAAATGGGTCTTTATCAAGTACTTTAAACAGAAAAGGGGTTACTTGTACAAAACATTTTGTTCAATAGTATCAGTTTAATAGAGCGCTGACACAGTAAAAACCACATTGAGCATTTCTCCGCGACTCTCGTAAAGGGATCTTAACTAACTCTTGTTTGTGTCTCTTAAATTCGAGAGTTGACAAAATAGGTACCTACTTTGAAAGGAATATAAAATGAAATGAGAAGGAAAGTATTGCTTTGATTGCTAATTAAGTAAATGTGCTTTACATTTTTCGTTTTATATCAACCTTGCGTGTGTTTAGTAGTTCATAGATGTCGTGTTGTACAGAGTTGTTATAAAGTTCAAAAGAAAAATACTTATTTATACAGGCGACTGTTCCGTAAACTAAATTTGTATTTAATAAGTATTCATTTAACTAGCAATCTCCCTACTTTTGTCGCTAGAAATGTTAGTTGAATGTTTATCAATAATAGTTCTCGCATTTAATCGGCATCGTAGTTATCCGTCCAGCATGGTTTAATTGTTACTTTGACTTTTTTTCATAACTTTACATTTAGGCAGTTTACTTTTATTTGACGTTATTTGTCAAATCGGAATTCGGGGTCTAGTGGGACGGGTGAGAACGAGAATAGGACCCAATGGGAATGGGAGCCAACGAGAATAACCGATCAAGACGATATAGTATATAATCGACACAACTAATTGAGCAAAGAGGCATCAAATGGGAGTATTAAGGTACTTGAATTCAGCTAATTCTGTTGCACAGGGTAGGAAACTGCCAACTGGTTTATTACAATCTGTGCATACGACAAGACGTTAAATGTCACCACAGCGCCGCATACAGCGACATTACCACGCCACATTCTACACGCTTCATGTTAAACCACGTGTTTAATAGCACCACATGTACGCTTTTGTACTTATTGTTTTACTTGATTTATTAGCGGTTTAGATTAATTTCCTGTATTAGAAATTAGGAGAGGTTTAGCTAATTTGTTGTAATATTTAAGTGCTAAGATTATTTTTCGCATTGTCTTCTGTTTAGGAGCGAAAAGTTAGTGCTGAAGTTTGCTAGTTACGCTGCGATAAATCCACTTATTACATCTTACATCAATAGAATTTGATCCATGGTGCTTGATTTCTCGGATCCCTGGGCATCAATTGATGTGAAATTTTCTTTGCAATTAATCAGTTGTATAATAATAGGAAGGGTTAGGTTGTGCAAACCATGTATGTATACCTCTACATAATCTATTAGTTGTTACCACGTTTCGTCGTCCGTTGATATAAACGGCTGGTATAAGCCTGTCTTCTCGTAAATATGATAATGCAGTTGACAACGTCAGCCCTTTACGCTAGTTTGTTATATTTGTGCTCTTATTAATGTCATTAATACTTCATGTCTGAATCGACTGTATATGTGTGTTTGTTATAAAATAATCCCTTACAAATAGGACAATATGTTAAAATAGTTTCTAAACGTACAAATTCATAGCCTTGTTACCAACTTTGTGTAGCGTACTGGTTTCCATACGTTGAGCTTTTACACGAAGCTCAAAGGTAAATTGGAAGCCAACCGCAGTGCCACGGACCACGCCTTTCATAAACGTTGGTTATACAAACCTTTTTGTTATGTATCTTGTTACGTAATAAAACAGCCAACTAGTCGAACCAGTAAACATTGTTTTGTAACATTCATTACAAATATGTTATACAAACAACATTATCAATATCAGAAAATAGAATCCAGAATCAAAAAAAGAAACAAACAAATGTTAGTCGATTTTCAGTAAAATTTCTAGTACATACAATATGTTAAGGTCTACGTTCAAGAATTTTGTAGTACTCCGTTGTTCACGGATTGACGAAAGTTGCCAAACTATAAGCGCTTCTATAACTGAAATAAAAACAAGAGGCGCTACTGCAAACAGGAATAACACGTTTTATAGTACTTATAAGATAATTTCCATAAACCTATCTCATGTTCTTAAGCTTCAATTAATAACATTTGGAGTACGTTAAGCTGAATATGACTCCTTATAAGTCATAATCGGTTAAGCTTTCTAAGCTGTAGAGAGTGCCGAAGAAATGGACAATACATACATATCTACGCTCGACAAATATTACCCTACGCCACCGTTGATTTAGAGCGCAAAGCTGGAAACTACCGCCTCTACTAATAACAACTACCTTCACACAGCCATGTGTAAGGAATAGATTAGCAGTGTCGGGTGCAGTTGATAGTATGTAAACAGTTTCGTTGAGACAAGTGTCAAAGTGCATAGTTAGATACATAGATCGAAGTCGCACCTATACTGCAGACGTTCAAGTTTAACTCTGAATGCTTTATTTACATTATGGGCAAAGTAGTTTTAGGAAACTACTTATAATGTACATATTTATGATGATACGAGCTGTTGCCCGCAGCTTTGCCTGCGGAAATTATAGTTTTGCGGTGATATTTACCCACTTAGGGGTTGATTTAAAAAAATCGTTGAATCAGGTTTTTCACCCCTTTCAACCATAAACCTAAACACGAATGTGCAAACTGCTAGCTTTAAAATTTGGTTAATTTTCATACAAAGTTTCATCCCTTATTTCACCCCCATAGCGAATGATTTTCAAAATTTTTTAAAATTTGCATTTCTTAGCATAGTATCAAAAACCTAAATACCAATTTGCAAATTGCTTATATTAATTTTTTTTTAATTTTCATACAAACTTTCAACCCCTATTTCCCCCCTTTAAAGTGCGAATTTCCAAAAATCCGTTCTTAGTGCTCCCCTACACTCTAGAAGGAACCTCTGTGCCAAGTTTGATGCTTCTAGGTCTATCCGTTTAGGCTGTAGCGTGTCTGTCAGTCAATCAACATTTTTATTAAGTACGAGCTGTTGCCCGCAGCTTTGCTTGCGGAAATTATAGTTTTGCGGTAATATTTACCACCTTAAGGGTTGATTTAAGAAAATCGTTGAATAAGGTTCTTCATCCTTTTCAACTATACACCCAAACACGAATTTGCAAACTGCTTGCTTTAATTTTTTTTTAATTTTCATACAACCTTTCATCCCCTATTTCCCCTTCTTAAAGTGGGAATTTCCAAAAATCCGTTCTTAGTGCTCCCCTACACTCTAGAAGGAACCTCTGTGCCAAGTTTCATGCTTCTAGGTCTATCCGTTTAGGTTGTAGCGTGTCTGTCAGTCAATCAACATTTTTATTAAGTATGATGATAAACATTTTTTTTGTAAACAGTGTAAGTAATGGGACAAAATGCTACATGAGGCACTTGATAGCGACCACTATAACAGAGCTATTAAGTAAGCGTTTATTAGACGCTTACTAAGTTTCTACTTACTTTTGACTTATACATTATACATCCTGTCTTATTTGCATAGCATTTTGCTACGGCAGAAAATTTATGCAATAATGTTTGTTTTCTGTTCGTATTCGTCAGTTTGCTCAAAGAGCGACTTATTTACGTTTGTCTGGGTTCAATCTGAACAGAATCAATGACTCGGAAGGTTTTGCTAACTGAATGCTTGACGTTACTTTTTCCGTGTAGTTGAGTTTTTGTTAATATCTATTCGTTGTTTTTGTGACGTTTGTATTTTGTATTGGGTACTGAATAAGTAAAAGGGACTTAATGTCCAAAATCCTTGTCTGTTGAGGGGCTTAGGGACTTGGACAGAAATATCCCGTAATAGGTAAGTAGGTAAGTACCTACAATATTTACTATATTATTATGACATACGTCTAATAGGAAGTGAACCATATTAAAACAAGATATAGTCCTACTTTTCAAACTAAATATAACGCTGCCTATTTTCTGCTTTTTATTTAGACCTTAATCGGCATTAACAGAATTTGAGATTTGCAAAGACCTTTCAGCACTGCCTACAAAATAATAAAATCAGTAAAGAAAATTTATCTTAATTTATCTTTGTAATTTATTTTAAAACTGGCATCAACATAAGTGTTGTAAAATTAAAAAATATTAATAATTTATAAAAAAAGTCCACTTTTCTACGTGGATTTGAACACACACTCAAACTCTTTCTATTATTTTCTTTTACGAACACACACATAGACATACACAGGCATACAAGCACACAAATTGCATGTCAGACTACATGTTAGTACGTTAAATACGACCGTATTTTAACAAAATTTGCTAGTGCCAAATTCACTTCAGTTTTTGTGCTCTCCTTAACTGACAAACAGTATTTGACTATTGGCAACTAGATATTTTTATTTGGTCAGCTAGACCGTTCACGTTGTGGTACTGACAGTTAGCCTGTGCGTGCCAATAAATATTGGAATTTCGTGCACAAAATTTGGCTATAGAAATATTTTCAGGCGCAAGATATTGGATTTTGGAGTACCTATCTCCAACATTCTGATACGAAACTGTTATAGATACTTCAATTATTATAATTGGTACACTTATAAAAAGATATTCTATTCTTAACTTTTTTAGATAGAATTCAATATCAAAAATGTCAAAAGAAGTCTCAGTATGTTCATAATTTTATCAAATAACATAGGTAATATTTCTCGAAGCCGGTTTTCGGATAATATTGTATTAAGGTACAATATATCACGTTTACTTTTAGGGCAATATCGTATGTGTCTCGTAAGTCTTATAAGCATGACTTGAATATTAAGCGACCAAAAAGGTGTTTATAGAAATTGAAGTTTGAAAGTAGTCAATTTGGTGAAATATTTGGCTAGAGTTCATTAACCTTTATAACTAAGCGAACCCTTAGTCAGTTCGAAGTGGTTCAGTATGTTCTAGATGCCCTCGATAACGATAAGAGACCTGTCCCATGCAGTAGGGCGTTAGAGGTTGAAACCTGTGAATTACGTGGTTCTAAAGCATAATTAATTGAAAGATATTAATGAGTTACGCGACTTATAAAAGGTTACTTGTTTTTTGTTTTGTAGTATGCTTTAAGTCCTTTTAGTTATGAGGAGAGACTCGTGTTCATCAATAGATTGAAGCTAGACTTATTAGAACGCAGCGTTTCTTACGTAGTGTTTCTCTTTTGAAGACGTTATTAATTCTCCTTGTAACACTTAAATGAACTAACTATATTTGCTCCACACCAGTGTAATGCCATTCTTCTCATTAATATTCTTCTGTGTTGTTTTATTTAATACCAGTCGTGTGCACAAAAAGTCTGTGATAAATAGAAAATTTGTATATTTATGGTTAACATTTTTTATCCGTGAAATATTGGCCGTGGCTCATTTTTGTATCTGGGAATATATTAGTACGATGTAGGGTCTTGTAACGCGAATAAAAGTACTGAGAGCGTCTAAACTATTTTTAATAAATCGTCGTGCTACTCACGTATACACTGTTACTACGCGTCTCACAATTTTCTTTTTTACGCTCGTACATAATCGTATTCGACGGTACGTTACGATCTTTCAAAATTCATTTGTCTCTGTGTTCGCTCCATTCTGTTCATAAATAAATAGTTCGATTTGTTCGAGTTTATTTTTTTTTGACAGTTAAAAAATTATGTCGTCATCAAAATACATAAACACAAGTTTATGTATTTTAGTTTAAGTTTAGTTTGTGTCTAAAATATTTT
Organism: Lerema accius; assembly: GCA_001278395.1. NCBI lineage: Eukaryota > Metazoa > Arthropoda > Insecta > Lepidoptera > Hesperiidae > Lerema > Lerema accius. The sequence continues at coordinate 245,696 of LGAG01000024.1, forward strand.
TATCGTGAAGTTATTGTTTCTTTTGCACATTTTTTAGAAATAACATTCAAAAATTTGTTGAATGCTTCACAATAAGAGTATCAGTCTTTGTGAATCCAACTTAAATAAGAGATAGGTTTCCTTTGAAAATTTCTTCATATATCTGGTACCTATAACAAAAACTTCTAAATTAAAAATAGACTAGACAAAACGTTTTAATTTATAAGCAGAACTTACGAAAATGTAGATTTTTTTTACTTTAGGACCAACTTCAAACAAAAGCTTCCGTTTGTCATTTCTTGTCTAGCGTCGACCGAATTGCCAATAACGCTACTGTTTACCTTGCTCCGTCTTTGTTTTGCTGTGAGCTCGGCTTCCTAATTTTTGTCTGAGTGTAATATCGTCCGCTTTTTGGATGAATCGATATTTTTGATAAGAGTTTAATATACCTTTCATTGTTAACTGATTTTAATGATAATTGTACTGATATATCAGCATGAAGGCATAACGCTTAGAAGTATTCTATCTATATCAATAAGTAATACCAAATCTACCTTAATAGGTAATTCCAGATGGATAATTCCAGATTTTTCATCTATTAGATTCCAATGGCAGCAAACAGAAAGTTTAAGTTAAATACGTAAAAACTGTACATACAAAAACCTATCTATACAACCTTTCATTTTATTTTTTGGTGCGAAGGCGCCTAATAAAGGGAAAACTCGTACGAGAAAAAACAATATTGTCTGATATAGAATGTTCATTTCTTTTAATTTTAGCAATATTAGGAAGTTTTTCCGTAAATATTTTTTGTGAACACTTCACTAATAATAGGTAACAAGCTTTTTATTGTACAAATACAATGCTCGATCTACCTTATCCTTGACTTTACTATGTGTTTAATAAAACTGAATCTTATTGAGCCAGTGATAAGATATCGATTAAATTTAATTGATGTTCACTTTTTCTACTAAGCTTTTTATATTCATGACAACTACATTTGTTGTTATATTAAAAAAAAACTTGGGGTAAGTACGAAATTTGGCATCCATTTTGGCGTACATTGAAAACCGCAGCAAAATATAAATAATGTGCCGGCGTTTGGGCTTGCGGTTGGGTTAAATTTGATCTGTATAACAGAATTAAGGCGGATAATTGTTCATTATAACAATAGACACAAGAGAAGTGAAATTATTATGAGAATGTTTACACTTTCAAGTGACTAGGTAAAAAAAGTAAGTTTTGGAGATATAACCCAAAATCTAATTTGCATTTGAAATCTTATTGGCTTTAGTTTAGGTTTTGAAGTTCAATATTACTCTCTCCCAATGTTCGTTTTTCAAAGACCAGGATATTTTTTTCTTATCAACTATGAAACAAAGTTGCTACGGCTTTAAATAGCCTGGTGCACAGTGGAGAGTGTAGTTACCTATCTACCGTATTGAATAATAAAGTATCTATTGTTTTAATTTCGCAAACGGAAATACAAAATAAAACAGTAAAATCGCAGGTAACTCAGAATAATTTTAATCACAAGAAGCTGATGGGATATAAATTACAAGTTTAATTAATTTCCGAACTCAATAACAAAGTTGTGTAGTAATAGCCAACATAGCAACTAATTGATTCCGTAAACTTGTTTTATTTAATTGCTCCCACGCGGCTTGTTCAGGAGTTTTTATAGACTGACGCAACTTCAATTATTTCGTCGAGGGAATAAACGAATCCCAACATTTTTTAAAGCAAACCAACATTGTTGTTCGGTCAATAAATTTTAAGGTTGTATAGTCGAGTCATTGATTAAACTTTGTCATCTATTTGTCGATAGCAAAACTAAGAATTACGAAAAATAACCTTACTTGACTGCAATAGAAGGAAGGAAATGTTTTTAGAACGTATGTAATGACATATAAGTTGTATTATTTTTAATACGACGCCAGATCATTTTTAGCAGACGGGTTTTTGTTGATTTTTTTTACCTAATTATTTGTTACACCTCACTATTACGCCTTTCATTTTCATTCCGTTGTAGGTATTTAAAGACAAATCTTACATTCGATAAATTTGCATTGTGTTGTAATAAGAAAATGACGGTATTTGTGTGACTAAAAATTATGCCCTTTAAATTTAATAATGTATACTTATGCTCAAAAGAGGTTTTAGACGTTCGTTAGTCTAAAAAGCAGTGTTTGATTAGTGAGGCGAAATTTTAAACTTCGCAGATATATATATAGCACCTTTATGTGCATGTTATAGCAAGAATATGTTTATTCAAAAGCTTGGTAAAAGGAGCAAATACGTACGAGTATAGTGAACTCAAAGGAAAATACCTGACCCACACTACTTAAGTACGTGACGTGCAAATGGTGTCGCGAGTCGTACGTCGGCCTAATTCTTAAACGTGGTATGTGGTAACGTATGACTGACCAACATTTAGTGGAAACTGGGAAGTAAAAAAAAGTTTTTCATGTCAAAACTCTTCACTTGTAGGCTTCCAGTTAAAGTGAGAAATGTGAATTTAAAAATTATATTTTGTACCGCTTTTCATCTCCAGTGTGCTCTTAATTATTTTTAAAGAACCTTCCTTTTTTGAGGGAAAATGTTCTTATATTAGAATGTAAGTTAAGCGGTGTGCTATTTTTCAAAGCATTTTCTTTTTAATGATTTGATGATTCCCAGTAAAATCTTGCAATAACAAGTAGGTAATTTGAGTTGGTAAGACAGATGATGTACTTAAATATTAGTGACAGAATAACTTCACAATAAATATGATAATCAAGCTTTATGTTACGTAAGACAAATGATTATAAATAACGAAACAGCAATTATAAAGTTAGCAAAGTGACTCTTTATCCTAGGATGAAGTTTCAAAACAAATTTGTTTATTGAGTTTCCTTAAATTTGATCATTGTTTACAATATTGTCGAGAAATTCATTTAGGGACGCTACTACTTAAAATCCTGCTTAATAATATTTGAGCTGTAAGTTGTTGGCTAAGCGTCGCAAGTAAATTACTTTTAGAATTTTCGTTTGAACAAAAATGTTAATTATTTTTTATTAGTTTTTCTTGTTCCATGCTTAGGTGTTAAGAGATCGTTAGATTCGATTCAAGATGGTTACTTCTTGCTTAAGTGTTTTCTGACATTTTCTATAATATTAGATACCTTTTTTCTACGATTAAATGTTAAATGCGTTTTACGTGTTTGCTGCATCATATATCTGTTACGAGTATTTATGGCATTAATTCTGATCCTTTAGTAATACCGATAAATACAAATATGTAGTAAACAAGTATACTATATATAAGTATGTAGTACCAATTATTACTTGGCTGCACAGATGAAGAATGAGACCACTATCTGAGTTGCTGCTACATTCATTTCTTTTAAACACAGAGTTTAAGGGAAACGTGAGATGGGTTCGTCTTTTAATTCCATTCTTTATCTAATGAATAAATACGGTTCCTATTTTTTTCTCTATTACTACTACTACTATAACATAGGCTAAAACATGTATAGTTTCTTATAGGGCATACGTACGTACTTTAAAAGACATACGACGCCCTACGATGCAAGTGTCATTAGTTCGATGACCAAAACGTGCCTCCTACACGTTCTTAAAGCTCACGAAGTTTTCCTTCGCAGGATGTTGGTATACTTTATCGACACTTGTTTTCTAACTAGATATCTTTTAATTAAGCATGCTCTTATTTAGACCCGCAGCTACAGCTTCAAGTTGGGTGGTTAATTTAAATTGCTTGGTTAACTACGTAGAGGTGACGCTAAATAATAAATGGGACTCGGTATCACTCTGTTTCACTACACATTATTAAGTAGGTAATGTCTCTGTAGATTTGAAATGTATACTGGTAATAATATCTATACAATATTAATATGTGTAGAGTGCGTCTTTCGGTATCGTTTTAAAAATAAATGCATGGAAATATAAAAAAATTATACACAATTATTAAAATAACATAATACCTATTAAAACATGTTATTAAGAAAATAAATCAAAACTCACAAAGGCTTATATGTATTCGTAAATATATTTTATTATTATGTTTCCTAGATGGCGCTGTAACGTCCTCCACAATACTGATCCTACTGATACTAATGTAGACATAATGCGTTATGGTCGAAATGTGACTAAAGTCCGAGTCCTCTAACATAATTTAAATTATACAGTTGAAGGTTATCTATAGCATAGCATAGAATTCAATTGAAACCAGAAGTTTGATCAATTCTAAACACTAAAAGATAAATACAAACACCTAGAGAACACTTCGGGTAAACTACATAACTAGTTCTACGATACACCATTCTAGACCAGAACTACAGCAAATATAAGCCGAGTGGATGTAAAATACTGATAACTCATACATGGTTACGTTTGTATTTAAGATGTACTTGGCAAATATGAGTAACTCGGGTATTAATATACCGCATAAATGGAAACTACGGTTCCGGAAACACAAACTTTACCCTCCACATGCGATCCCAGAATAGATACTAGCTGGTCGTCACACATTCTATTCCCAATAGATGACTTTCTAGTTCTGTTCACTGAATTAGACTTGTTCTGCAAGATTTTGGTTTGTAAACTTATCAAACTTTATGTTTATCTTAGAAATAGAAAATAGTCATAGGTCCACTCCACATACATGAGTTCACACTCAAATTATACAGACTTGTGTATTGTATCTATTTATTTTTATAATGCGGATTACAAATTACATAAGTCTTTGCCTTTTACCCTTACTTCCAAGAACAAACAATAATAATAAAATTAAGTCCGTCTTTGATCGAAATAAAATAAAAATATCTCTCTTGAGGTTTACGGAGGTTTCGTTTTGTTGTCTCGTATCTTAACGCAAAATAAATACTTACTGATAAAGTTATCGCAGTATTCCTCCGATTCCAATTAAAACAACATTGTAAGACCAAGTTTTCAATGGTAACAAAGTGAACAAGTTCAAGTAATCCCAACTTGTGCCAAGTAGTTCTGATTGGCTGTAGTTGTCACTCAAAAGGTGTTGCTTCCTGTTGGCTATTGTTACCCCAAGTTTCGACTTCTGCCTTTATTAATATCAGTTTTGAAATTGAATTATTTTCATTTTGGGATTTCGATTAAATTTACATTTACTTTGAAAAATATGGCTCATGTGACAATTGGGACACTTATTTTGTTATTGTTGTTATACAAATAGGATATATTTTCACTCACACTTTAATATCGTTTATTTTCATTAGGTACTCATTGGAACTATTGGTTATGAATGCGGAGGGTTAAGAAAATATTGTGTTCTAAGTAACACCACAATATAGAGTCTCTTTATATTGTGGTAATTCTGAGAAGTTACTCGCCTTGACTGTCATAAAATCAAAATACACTACAGCTTATTTCTAAAGCTGACAGAAACACATTTCTGAGAACTAAGGCTAATGCTACATTTTGTATTAAGGCTTTCTATTAGAAACATAAGACGCTTGACAGCTGAAATGGAATGTATAATCCTATGCAGAGAAATAGAATGTATAATGTATAAGCTACCTCAGTATACAAAGTCTATTAAGGTCGTCACTTATTTCAGGTATAGCTACGTGACATCAGGTGGACTGCATTCCCTTTTGTTTTTCCTTCAATATAATTCCACGCTTCTCAGATGCCGCCGAGGTTTGCAAAGCTTTGTTAGTAGTCGATTCAATTTCCAGAAGTGTTCCAGAATAAGCGTATCTTAACTAATGCTATTCAAATGGAACAGTTGGTCCGATACCCGTTCTACGTTAAAAGATCTTTACGAATATTTTTTCTAATACTGTTTATTACGTTTGTAATTACTCGTAGCATGGGGCGGTATAAAAACATAATTTATTTACTGAAGTTACAGTTAATTAATTAGTATATACACAGTCAATGTCCTATAGCATATAATCTTTTAGGAATAAGTTCTACTTTTACCCCGCGATAAAAGTTTCGATAAATTTAGTTGGTCATAAAAATATTGCTATTCAACTCAAGCATTAAGCTTAAAGAAGTTTTATAAATTATGTATTTCAAAGTAAAACGGCTAACCTCGTTTAACCGACTTCACGCGAAAAAGTTTAAAATTAGGCTGTTACTTGTTGGTGGTAGAGGCGATTTTAGTTTGGATGTTTAGTGTTCACGTTTGCGTGTTAAAACCCGCCGACTCCTTCAATCAAGGGGCAGGTGTACTGCACCCAGTGCACGTGAGCATACATGAGTTTTAGATTGCCTTATTATAACTCTAGGGTTAGATAAAAATGCCACTAACTATACCTAAATACATATGTTACAGCCTTAGTAAGCTACCGAATAAGTGGTACTGCGCTACGTTGTATTCATCCTTGTCATTATTACGATTATTTGCCGTCCCATTTGTAGATATACAAACGAAAAAACAACTCAATTGATTCATTTTTCTGTCTGTCTAGCACGATTATAAATCATTGCCATTAATAAAATGAGAACGAAATACCTTAATAATATATCTTTAAAGCTTGATATCTGAAACAAACGGCCGATTCTGTAAATTTGAAGATTGGAAGCCATCGGAGGGTTCTTGATAGGTACGAGTCTGAAAGGTCTGTTATCATTTTAGCCTGGTTTTGGGAATATGAGAGCTGTGTACTTTGATACGATGTCGCTAGTGTTCCGTCCTGTAAATCCCCCGGCACCGAGTAAAACGTAACATGTTGAACTTGTTTCTTCGGGGACTAAAGTTGAAGCGATATGCGAAATTGCAAACTACGAGTGAGTGAACACGAGTAGGTACATTTAAAATTTGAATTCAGAAGTGCCGATTTGTCATGCTATATTGTCTTTAGCTCGAATGATTTATTTATATTCCTCTGTAACGCAAAGCATCTTTGCATATTGCCGTGGCTTCAAAAAACTTACCTGCTTAATACTGGACTGCTGCTTGCTTCAAGCAGTCGCTATTGTAGCTTGAAGAAATTGTCATAAACATCGATAAGTCTTTATGATTATTTTATACGATACCAAAAGATGTAAAATTAGTTGTATTAAGATATAAGTACGTTAGAAGAAATACAAAAATTACTTCCTAGAATATTCTACGATATCAAAACAACATTTCCGCATAAGGAAAAGTTATTTCAAATAACAAATCAGACGTTGATTCGGCAAAATAAGCGTTTAATGTACCGAATAAATAAACAAGAGTGTATTATCTGTAGAAAACCAAACCGTAATTACGCTACGTTCCTGTGAGGTTCAGGGAATGCCAGATTAGAGGTAATTAAGTCGCGGGAGTGCAAGCGAGCGCCATTATATGGGATAATGAGGTGTCCAGTCAGCCACTGTTGTAATATGTAAATTGAATTTTCTGTTTTCCTCCGAAAGGGTCACTAGTTTTGTTCAACGCTTGTTGTTGCCGAGTGTTTTGAATAATGAAAAACGCACCGACTGCTTTATTTGGAAATTTGAGAGTAAAACGGAACTGGGGTTTCATGGGGATTGTGAAATTCAACGTTGCAAAATATTTTGCGGCTGAGTTATGTTGAAGTTTAGTCAGATTTTTTATTATTAACAAATTAGTGATGTTTGCTTTAAGTGTGTTCACGAATCAGAATTTCTTCTTCTACTCCTAAAAATAGACTATATTCTCAGCTTAATAAATAACAGTTAAATAAATGTTACCTTTTTTGTTGACTCCATAAAACGTGACAAATATAAGGAAAATAAACACAACGATACCGGAAGGTATCGTACGAATATCTCTATTCATTTTCCCATTTCTATTACCATTATCAGGATTCATATTGGCCTCAATCCATTAATGGTTAACTTCGGTGCACGAGTTTGTCATATTCATTCGTAGCTATACCTGTTAGTTATATAAATGTAGGTTATTTATTATATACCACACATTATAGGTTGTTAAAAAAAATTATAAGACGAATTTACGATTTAATTTTCTATGGTCTTATATAGGTTGACTCTTAGTTACTTTTATGAATTTTAAAATTTAAATTTTAATAAAGAATACTGGGGACGTAATAAAAATAATATCCTGCTTCTATCATTTCATTGTTGCTTTCTCACGCACAAACCCATGAAGTGTTCTGCAGGTTGAATGTCAAAAATAGAAAAAATATCCAGTAACGTAAAGTAATCCGGTATTTTAAATCGTATCCCTTCGAATACAATACCTGTAGAAAAATGTCATGCAATTTCCACCGCAATCCGATCCTATGGTCCAAAAGAAATGCGCGGTTGTCGGCAAACGACGAAACATTCCTGCGTTCCACTCGCCATGTTCTGTGTCACGCTTACATATCACACGAACACGAAAAATTGGGTCAAAAACAAATAAGAAAGAATATTCCTGTTATTTTCGCTTCAAAGCAAAAGGAATAACTCAGAATACATTCAATATACATATTTCATATGATGCACTTAATATTATAATATTGAAATACCTGAAATAAATTATCATTTTTTTAGGATGTTATAAAGTAAATGTTAAACCCAAAGTTCCTACCGTTCTTGAACCACACTTTTACAAATTCAACATTTTTATTACCAGACTTGCAATCTACGAGTATCTATCTAAATTAATGAAAGTGCATCAAAATTCTACTCAAGCTTTCGTAAATGTAGAAAGGGGGTCAAGTTTGGTACAAAGGACATGCGGGTTAGTCGGGTACAAAAGTGCTGGAAATCTAGTCTTTTCAATAGGAAATTCATTCAATCGCTCAGGAATAGTACTCGTGTTTTCGACAAAATGTTCTTAGGTTGGTTTCAATAATATTCGTACATGCCTTTATATACCGAAAGCCTATAAAAAAGTCTGATGCCTGCTACACATTATCGGCCATGATGGGCGATTATACGCGAGCACGATAATGTGGAAGGGCTAATCGCCTGTAGTCGCCCATCATCGTCCGTAATCGTCATCGTGATCGCCGTGATCGGTAACTTAGCGGTTTTTTGGGCACGAATCAAAGGGAATCGGTTGTAGTTGTGTTGCGCGCACACATTATCGCCGATTAGTATCACCAATTAATGTGTATAGGTAGTTATTTTTGCTTTGTTTTATTGCGATAAATGCTCAAACTACACCATTTTGTCTTCGAATAATTTTTTTATGACCTTTAATTTAACAACATTGATAAAATTGAAATTAAATGAACAGTAGCTGCAACAAATTCCACGTCCATTACGGAAGGCTGCCGCTCAATAAATGATCACGGACGATAATGTGGATGCTTGTACAATGATCGTCGCCGAACACAGACCATCAACGATTGTCCATCATGGCCGATAATGTATAGCAGGCATGATAGTCATGGGCTCCTGGGTGATTAAATGTGACTATAGATTCAGTAATTTTATTATGAGCAATTATGACTAAAATACATAATTCATTTATGTTTACGTCTCTCATAAACGTTAAAACCAATCAGAGTTCGAAAGAAATACAAATAGTTAAAACTCATTTCAGCCACAATCTATATGGAGTTTACTCCAAAACATATTCTAGGTACTAGAAATATTAAGGTACCTACTAGAACATATTAAAGTGCCAGAACATATTAATATTATTAATTTAGTAGAAATGGAAAACAATAGAATCATAAACACAAAGTATAGAGTGTAGATAAAGGTGTTTCATCTATCGTTAACTCCTAGTCAACCACAGCTGTTCGTGGTATACCTTTATAACTCAACAATGGATAAATTTAAAGCCCCCGGAGGCGACCTATCACCGCTGGGCTAGGGCAAGTTAAAATGAAAACGTTATTTCTAGAAAGCAACATGGCGAGCTAAACCCTTGTTTTATAATCCATAGGAAAATGTTTTAAACCAATTTTGATTGCAGTGCTGAAAAGGTCATAGTAGTACTTAAGCATTTCCTTCGTGCTACTATTGTCCTTCAACGCAGCGAAATTTTTTTCCATTAAATTGGCTATTAACATAAAACGTCGTATACAAAAAGCAAAAGCAATATAAAACCTTCGAACACCAATCTTAAAGATTTTATCTCATTTGATGTGGGTAAAGAATTGTCAAGTCTTCTAGATTCAATAACATTCGCACCCTAAAAGGCATTTCATGTCTTCTATAGACGCGTGTGATGATATTCGAGGTTCAACAGGCACCTAGCTTATTTACATATGAAAGAGCGCGACCTACTCGCCTTATAAAAAGGTTATTTAAAAAAGTAGTTTTACGACCTTTAACGTTATTTGCAGTGTCAAAGGGACCGTTTTGTTGGAAATTACCATATTTTAACGATGCAAAATTTCTACAAGTTTACATAAAAACTTTATTTATTATTTTTTTACGACTACTTTCCATTCTTACTTATTCTAATTTAATTGTAAGTTGCCTTACTTTATTATCCAAACCTTTCTCAGAAGTATCTGTATCTGATATTTTATTCACCTAAACACTCACTTTGTTTCGTCATTAATCTGTAATGTTTCTTCCATCTTTTTCCTTTAATTTATTGGATACTATCCTGTGACTATTTGTTCCAATTTATTTTCAATATAAACCTGTCCATATCCGTTACTTTTTTACACACAAATAAATCAGTTTATCTCGTAGCTGCGTTGTCGCTTATAGGTATATCCGATTTTAATTCATTATGGAAAATGATTACTGATTACAAATGTCTTTAAATCAATTCTTAAAAGAGTTATAATTAATATTACAGCTGTAACTTTCTTTTTACTACATATCAGTAGCTTAATTTCCTTTCAACAAAATGTGTTCTTGAGACTCAAATATATTACTGGGAGATATACACGTATTGTGATTTGACTTTGGCAATATTCTAACCCTTCACAATTCCGCATACCCGGCACACTGCCAATCACATTCTTTAGACCGGAAAATGCACACAACAGGCGTTTCCGCTGCTGAATTCGAGAATTTTTCTCGAAAGTATGATACATTTCGTGAATTACCTTGACATAATTTCAAATATAACCCTTTAAAAAAGCACTTATTACTAACTATTAAGCATATTATTATATAAAGTTTTTTAATATCCTTTTCTCTTTAAGCCTACTACTGTTGCATAAAGTATTGTAATTTCTAAGTACATATATATGCTTTAATGCACCCTTTGTTACCTATTAAGCTCGATGGTCACTTTTATTATGAACACAAGCCGCATGCTAAATGAAAATTAACACTTGTGTAAAAATTAACGAGGTATTTTTGATATTTATAAAAAAAAACTTTTTCCAAATATTCATCTCTTTAAAATTATAACCATAAATGCTACTTAGGAGTTTACGAAGCAAAGTTTATTAAAAATATCCCTTAAGAAACTTTTTCATACTATAGACAAAGTAAGCGAAAAAGCAATGAATCTTTTATTACTTTGATGAAAATCACTTTAAAACTTGTACTCGTGTTTACAAAGATTTTGATCAAAGTTCACATTGTATTACAAGGTCTCATTTTATTAAAAAGACTAATTGTACGCTGAGGATTCCCTGAGTCACACTCTTAATGGATATATTCATAAGATAAATTATCCAAATGCCTTTTATGCGAGACTCGAGTGTGATATACGAAACCTGACATTCATAAAAGCATTCTTCTTGTTATTAAAAACTAGTTTATATTTTTATACTTTTAAGGCCGTATTTGCTTAATATTACTTTTTAACAAAACAAGATACGTAATTGACTTCGTCGACTTAACTAATTACGAGTAGGTGACGGTAAATTGGTTAATTTTATGTAAATTTTAGATACAAAGGGAGTTAAAACTTTAAATTGTCACCATGTTACAAATGAACAACGACAAATCGAAAATTAAAGTCAGAGGACGTAAAGGCGACGTAAAGAGTCAGTGACAGCTGTCGTCGTTTTTTAACTATTCCAGAGTTTGTCTGGAAACTTTTTCTTTCTTAGAAAAGTTCATCGCGAAATGCGGTTCTTTGGTAATTCAGGCTATTGATTTTTCCATTGAATAAGCGGCTCACTGGCGGTAAAAATTCAACATTTAATTTTCCATTGTCGGTCAGGATGGCTCCGTTAGGGAATCAGAACCCGGGTCACGTTTCATCCCCTCAAACTGCTGGCTCAGGAAGATAAACTTACCTTCATTGTCAATTTCCTTGAGTTTTGAGACTGGACAAATGTAAACATTGAAAAAATGTGTATAAAACTAGGATATCATGTTGAACTCGATTTTCTATAAACTTAGAGTTTGCAATGCTTCGGCTATGTTTTACATCTATTCTAATTAATAAACTGTTATGATAGATATAACACCTGTTCATATATAAATATGTTTGTAAATCGAATCTCTGAAACAAAATAACCTTCGTAGGGCATGATAGGCCACGCGCAATGTAGTAATCTGTAGTTTCTGAATAACTTGTTCACCTGTTATACTTCAGTTCGCGGTGCAGTCCAAACATACGGACAGACTGAGAAATTATGATAAAAACCCGATTTTACTGTGGAACTCAAAAAAGGGGATAAACATGAAGTTTAAATAATTATAACGTTTCTATTAAATACAATATAAAAAACATCGTAACGTATTTTTACTTTAGGTTTTTTGTGATAGAGAATTGTAATTACAGCGTAAATAACTTCCAAGGCTGAAAGTTATATTATGCTTGAAGAACCTGTAATTACTTATTATATTATCGAGGTAAACAAAAACGGAACGCCCTATTTAAATTAAAGTAGGAGAGGCGAGTTTACTCAATTAAGAAATTTCCAATTGGTTAAATTAATTCAAAGGGTAACTATTTATAAATGAAAGAATATGAAAAAGCTGCTATGAGGGTTTTGAGTTTAATAAACAAGATTTAAAGCTTAATATCTCATCAATAGAATCATGAATCGAAAAATTATCTTTGCTGACCTACCATACTTTTGCGTGACCTATCCAAAGATAATCCACACAATGGGGTAGGGAAGTAAAATTATCCCTACTTACGACTGGAAGAGCTACCCTAAAAACAGTGTAGATTACACGCGGAAAGATAATTTCTCCCAATAGCCGTAAATTTTCCTCGACACATTAATTATTGTTTCCCTATCAACTGTTACCTTTTTTAGCACAATAACATCGATCACAGCAAAAGATTCGGCAAGTGAACGCCATATCTCTGTCAGGATCGTTTAAATTGAATATTCCACAGATAGCGATGGGGACAATAGATCACTCCCGGCCAATCGTGCAGGTTACGTATTAGGCCCATATGTCAGCAACGGTCGACTAGCAAAAAGCACTGGCATGCTCATGTTATGTTAAACTACGAATTGATTTCCAATAGGAGTCACTTTGAGTAAGGTTTCTTTTTTAACGTCAGTTCGCAAACATGTGTGTCGGGAGACTTATTGCTTTTTCATTCTCTTTATGTAGGTATTTTGTGTTTGCTTTCAAATCAAGGCTTGATATTTGATTCTAGATTTCATTGTGTGATGGAAACTGAAATT
>LGAG01000024.1:259160-316472 GCA_001278395.1 Lerema accius
GCACAATTTAACGTCTGTATTTATGTTTATATACACAAGATGTCCACATATATATTTTACTTTTTTGAGCATCAAAGTTACTGTTTGAACATTTTAGTGTGACATTTCATAATAACACTATCGGTAGCAGAGCTTTTAACCGAATGAGACGTTTAATTGCCTGTGGAATACAATACAGCAACGTATCGTAGATGTAAGGGTCTACAATTACTTGGTACATGAGTGGAATACGTCCTCATATCAAATATACTACAAACTGCGGAAATTGATTTCTATTCTCTCCGTAGTAGCTTCGACGTAGACCGTTGACTAGTTAAACTAGGTCATATTTCGTTGAGGTCCAAAGACGATCTTACGCTTATAACTTTTACCTCGTATTTTTAGAGATGAATTTTTGGTAATAATTTCTTAGTGCTCCTTCCACTGTACCTTTACTCTTTTCATGACAATTATTTTTGATTACAAGTCCATTATTATAGTTCAAGCTAATCGTTGTTTTATCTGTCATTCAGTCGCCATTATCATTTAATACGTCAATTTTGCGAGCAAACATATTCCTATCACATCAATGGAAATAAAGGTAAATATTAGAATAATAGGTAGACCTATCAATTAATAGTTTTATATTAATGGATTAGTATGCTTACAGTGATAGATCGTACAACTATACACGATCAGAAATACTAATCTTACATTACCTTAAGTGGAATAAAAGAATGCTATAGAATATTTAGGAATTAATATCACTCTGTATGATTTATCATAGTGGTTCACCAACCTCTAATGTCAATAACGCCCCGTCTATGATTTATAGCCTCTTCCCCTTGTGGACTTAGATTAATGTGAAGATTGGTTTCATAATTAGGGTCTTATAGGTAGAAAATAATGATGTATTCTTCATTTGCAAATAGAGCATGTCAGTTGTTGTTATTTATTTATTCTTATATTATAGTTTCCAGGAAAAGGTTTCCTTTATGTACTTGCAGAGAGTGATTTATTTTTTTATTTGGCTAATAGAAGACTGGGCAGACATTATTCTCTAATATGCATCACAATTTTTTTACTAAAATCGGTCTGGCCGTTTAAGAGGAGTTCAGTAACAAAAACATGTACTCTAGGTTTTTATTATAACCATTATATGTACTCGTATATACAGTATTAATATTTTAGGGATTGTGAAAAGTTCAAATAAAAAAAAAATAAGTTTAAGTAAGTTTCTTTTATTTTTCTCACTTGTAAATATCTTCCCAATCTTTAGGTATGTGATGGAGTGACGTATGCGTCCACACAACAAAACTTTACCTAACTTTTGTTCAAATCACTGGAGTTTGTAAGATGTAAGTAAAATTATAACTACGTTGAGTATATCTTATACCTGAACTTCAACAAAATGTACAAAGTTGGTAGAAATGTTGTTGACATGGTTATGTTTCGGAGGAAACTCCCAAAATCAATTTCCGTAGCGAGTTTCGACCGAATCCTTAATTCGATATGAGCAGTCAGACCGCCTCGAGTCATTTTCAGCCCTCACTCACTCTCGAAATTCGATTGTGACTGCTATCGAAGTTTTACTACCTATTTCTAGATACCTTAATTAATTGTTGTGCTTGAAACAATATTATTTATTAGAAGATCTTGCAGAGCAAACGTTGTCTTGTAACATATTTTATCTTTAACGTATCGTGTTGCATATGACGATCTCTCCTATTCGATTCGATTGTCTACTATTTCTTGGTCGTTATCGCATCTGTGACGAATTTGATGTTCCTGATGTCCAAGGGAAATGTTGTGACCATTTTGTTCGTTTGTCAGTTATTTCTGCAAAGAAGCATGAACACTGAGAAACCGTCTTAATAAAATGTTGCAGTAAAAGACCGTGGCTATCATAAGGTGAAATGAGGGTGTTATTGTAAAAGGCCGATGTCTTATTCAATTGGTACAAGTCCTATGGTCCTGTTAAGTGCCAGCAATAAACAAGACACCGTCGACGGCCTCGACACTCCGCTACAAATGGACTCTTTACATCTCTGTCAAGTATAAACTCCGCTAAATCTTTCACATTTGTGACAAGCGCGAAAGTCTTTCATAACATAAAATGTTTGCTTGCACTCTTTTAGTTTGAAAGCAACGGCATAAAAATTCACACTGGACTTGGTCAGTTCAGTTAATCACGATTTAGTGAGGTTCGCATAGTCAAATAAATCAGCCAGTATCGTTTGTTTTTGTCAGCTTCGTTTTTGATGTATGGTACAGTTGAAAATGCATCATAAACAAAAGTCCCCATCCTCGATTCTGTGGAGTCAGGCAACAAAGATGCTATATCCGCATCGCGCTAGATTTTATACTGTTGGTTCATGTCAAGAAGAGCTGACTATAAGCTTCGCTTGCACTAACTGCATTGAATTCAACTTTTAAGCGTTGCAAGCTTGTCGTTTTTTTTTCTCACTATACAGTGGTTTGCAATTCAACGCTTGTTTTTCGTTTACTTTGCTTGAACGTTCGGATTGTTTACAGTTGAGCAGGCGGTATTTTGTAACATAGGTCTGTTCGAAGTGTTTTTCGATTTGCGTAATGGTTTGTTAGATACGATCTTCCTGCTCCCGCACCAAAGGGGAATTACAGAATTGGCGATGGATATCCGTATTGCGGCTATTATACGCAGCCCAGAACCGAGGCAATTCATAAAGAAAATTAATGCTGTAAGTGGTTAAGCTCAGCTATCATTCAAAATAAGTGAGCTCCATAAAACTCGTTTTAATACTTTATTTCAGCTTAAACTTCCGTGCCGTTTAAAATATTTGTCCGTAGAGGCTGGAGCCATTCCAAATTAAATTATACGCAGAAAATGTTCAGTCACATCCGTTAATTCGCTTTAGTATACGTTTAGCAAGTCATCCTTTATGAATTCGTCCTCTATTTTGAGATAATTGTTTCAATGGTTACTTAATAAAATTAATTAGAATAATATCCGTTATAATCCATTATTATCACACTTTTGAAATTAATCCTCTAGTATAATAAATTCGTACTTTGGTATAGTGTGATGTTATAGATTCTATTTGGTTCCTGTTAGGTATTAGGTACTCCATGGTATAGGATTATGACTGAAAAGACAGTTTCCACTATATTCGTTAATTTAGAACTCTGATCTTATTTAGTGTTTAAGAGAGGCGTAAGAATAAATGAGTTTCGTTTCATCGTCCCAATCCATAATAAATGGAGTAATAAATGAAAATATGTATTTGACCGAAAACAAATATCATCCAATACAGGGATGAAATCGAGCGGTACATCAAAACATGACAAGAGAAATGTGAAATGGGTGTTTTAGGCGTCAACTGGAACGATTCACATTTCGCAATAGGTTGTGGCTTTTCTCGCTTTGTTCTCGCCATAACTTACTAAATCACTCATATTTTCTTTTTTATTTATCTAAAAACGTTATCAGATTTCCTTTGTATAGTATGTATAGGTAGAATAATATTTTTTGCTGACAATACATTATTTAGTGGTCAGATCGCACACAGTTGTTGGAAGCAATCCCTCAACAGCCAGCCCGTATTTCTGAATAAAACTATCGGAATGCCATAAAGTGACATACTGTTAATATAACTTTTAAATCTAAACCATTGTCTAGAAATGTAATCCGGTGGAATTTTATGCATTGTAAATACAACCAAGGATGTAAAACGTATGATTTACTGTTGAAAGACTTTATCACGCACACTTCTTTGTCTATAAGTTCTCTTTGTTTTAAGTGCTCTTCAGCACTCAGCTTAAACAATGCATCAACGTGATACCTGATATCTTGATAATGGCACTACGTGTTCCTTGTACAAGGTTTCTGTTATCTGAACATCTAGTATCAGGTACCCTAAGGTCTGTTTTCTTTAAACTTAAGGTCCTATCTGATTAAATTTAACACCGTTATGTTGGTTGGTAACTTTTTACAAATTAGCTAATATCTATAATTTGAATCATCGCGACAACTTTGATAAATGTATTTTTTTCATAAATTGGCAGACCAATTACCAAATACCTACATAGACACCTATTCCTAAGCCTTATTAGTCTGGCTTCAAATTTCTGAATGATGGTGATGCAAGACTTATTTTTGCCTACCCTATATAGTCAGGTAGTCGTTTATAGTAGTAGGAAGGTAGTCATCAGGTAGGTAGGCAGGTATGATCTGATATAATGTTTTAACTCGTTCCGATACTACTTGTTTACATAATACAGAAAGCTTATTTCATGCATTAAAACTCTAATGTGATTAAATGAAATGCGAAAACCTAACCAATTTAAAATAGCCTCATTTGCTGCAGTTGTATTAAAACTTCACTTGGAGAGTAAAATAAGGCCAAAGAGTGTAAATGACATTTGTGATCTATTCGCCGCATTAAATCTTTCTCTGCTGCTCGGGCAATTAGCCGCGGTTATAGCCAAGATGTCGTTAATTCAATCAGAGGCTAATTTGGATGATTAAGGTCTACAGCGATTAACTATTTGCGTCACAAATGAATAAACGAAAAAATCGACTTGTTTAAATTAACATAATTTTTTAATATTGTCTTGTGTAATGTATGTCGCTTTAGACTCCATTTTGATTTATGCATGATATAATTATGAATACCTGTGATCGAATTTAACAGTGGATACCAGTTTAATAAATTCTTAATACACTGTAATTGCATAAAGTGCATGATAAATTGTAGAATATATTATAATCATTATTATTTTCGCATAGAACAACAATCAACGAACGAGTAAATTAATTAATAAAACGTTGTATTACGAGCCAGTGATAGGTTTAATTCAACTTATATCCAATTTCAACTAGCTTTGCTAGTTTTGATCCAATAATCCTTTTAATTACCTACTAGTTATTCACATGATATTATTCCCTTGTTATACATGCACGATGTCATACTTAACCTACCATTGTTTCGTTTCGAAATAGTGAATTAAATTCAAATATTATTAAACTTTGTTATCGTTAGATAACAGTCGCTGAGCTCTGCTCTGAAGCCTTAGCGATACAAAATTAGCCTTTCGTGACATTAGAAAGATTTACTTCAAAAACTTTTATAAATCAAATATATGAGAAAAATAAAGCACGGATTCTGCCGATACAAATGTCGTATTGTACGCAAACACCTCTGTAAATCTTTTTCCTGCCAAGCTACTCGTATATCACTGCTCAATAAATCGGTTTAATTCCAAGAGATTAGTAGCAAACAAGATAGATATCAGAACAAAAGAGGCTTTGTAAGAATCACGTGCCAGACTTACATAAAAAGCGATTTGAACGTGAAACGCAACCGCTTAACTTTTAAACCGTATACGTGATTCAATTTAGAAGTTGTATCTCGTCGCAAGCTCGAAAACTGTCTCTAAGCCATTCAACTTTTCTTCCATATTTTAAGAGGAATGTCTCTGAGTGGCTCGTACTTTGAAATACTTTTTCTATCAGCTTTGCTTCTTGTATTTTGTTTGCGTAATCATGTTGGTTTTCTTTTACGAGTTTTATTTTTTTCCTAAATTGATAGAGCGAAACTTTTCTTGTAGTACAACTATTTGTAAGTATCTACTTCTGATACAAGTAATTTCACGAGATTCTTGGTGACTAAGTAAGGTTGGTTTACGCTTGAACCGCCATTTAGAAATGTAGACAAGACGGTACCGTATATCTAAGTCAGTGATAAATTAAATAGAAGATGTAATATTGAGTTACAAGTTATCGCGAAGATTGTAAAAATAGATCTGTGGTTATTACGTAGAATGAAACGTATACTCATAATCGAATAAATATTAAAAATAACGATAGAAGTAATCATAAATAAATGTAGCCTGTAGTTATTAACAAACAGTAATTATCCGAATTAAATTATATCACAGCCTCCATATTTCACCGCTTAGCTATGCGTAGAGCCATTATTCTGACACATAGGGTAAAGGTTTTGTAAATTACGTGTATTATGAGCAAGCTTTACAAACTAATTTAATAAACCATTAAAGCTATCTGGACCAGGGTTAGCCATGGTGATTTATAGCAATATGAGAACATTAAAAACGCATTACGAAAACATGACTTCGGTCGGAAAATTTAACAGCGCTACATAACCTGTACAGAATGATCGTGTACCGACTTAATAGAATAAATAAATTAATGTTGCTCACTTTCAAAAATATTACCGTTGAAACAAAACTTACTTTGTGATTTATTTTAGTGTGCGAGTATTCTTTTCCTTTGTCGTACTTTCTACCTTACAGTACAACGCATTTAAAATTTCATTTAGTAATGAAAGAGCGAATCGCAAAAGTAAAGTAGGTAGCATTTTTCTTGTGCATAGTAAATATATTTTAGAAATTTTTACTTCCAAATGAGCTAAAGAGTTCTTTTACGTTTAGGGAAACACATTCATATATCATACTAAAAAATTCATTCGAGGAAGATGGAGGTAACGCTACAAGCAGAAGAGATTGTACGTTTCCATTACGTCTTTATAAAACTTGCAGTTCTGTTTTGTGAATGAGACGTGAGAATGTAATCAGAACAACTCTTTGCTTTCGAGCAATTCTAACTTATTTTGTTCCTCAAGGTCTTGTACTAAATAACGTCCATTTCACGTAGACACCTCTGCTTAAAATTTAAAGTCACATAAAGAGCTGTAAGAACTGCTATAATTAACTTTTTTACAATACGTACAAGCCATAACCACCACACTCAAAAGAGAAATATTCTTTGACATTGTACCTTATAACTTTAATTTCACAGTTTTTTATTAACGCCTATTTAATTAACATTGTACAGTCACGTCCAAAAATTTCAATATTTCAGCTCAATCGAACACCGGAAAGTTGGTTTTCGGGGGGGGCAAATATTTTTGGAAGTGACTGTACATGTCGCTGGCCATAGCAAAAAGGAGAAGAAAAACGAATGAGACAGACAAAACTCAGTTGTTATATGGAAGAAATATCATAAAAAAGCTAATATTATTATAGAAAGCAAATGTAAATATTGCTAACTCTAACAGTTATAACGGTCTTTTCTAGTATCTGCGTTATTGTAGCTTGAAATATGGAACGTTTTTCCAGAGCTTCGCATTTCATTAAGCTTTGACGTAACATGTTTCTTTAAGAACTGACTGCGTGAGTGTTACTGGTAAAGAGACCACTTAACTGGTATGAATACATTTCAGTTTCTTTTTGAAAAAAAAGAAATCTACAAGGTCATTTCAACTTTGATACGGAGTATTTTATTTCGTTTGTAGCCCGAGGTGTATCTTTATCTATAGGTACTATTAAAAATCTGTAACTAGACACTTATGGAGACCTTATGACCTTATGTCTTTTAGACCGATATTCATCAAAATTTAAAATAACCAGGGGAAACTTAAGAGGCCACTAACGATATCTCTTTCACTTTAAAAGTTCTGAAAGAACAGATATAAATTCATAGTATGAATTTCATACATACATATCGGTCACAACCAGCCTTTGTAGTTGGGCAAAAAAAACGATAAATGTACGAGAAAATATTTCGTAACGAGAAAAGTGGACGATACGCGCTGGCTTCACATCCCTAAAGAGATATAAATTATCTGTCAGACAGGCAGCGATTAAAGCTCACGTAGAACGCTTAGCTAAATATGCCACTCGTGCATAATTTAACACTGTTACAATTATGGCGGACGTGCTCTCTCGGTTGACACACATGTCATGTCCTACATTTGAATAGAACTGAATATATCACGGGTATACTGCAAGGAGACTTTGATATTTTATAGGCTTTTGCGTTTTAAATTAACGTTTAATTGATTTTAGAATAGGAAAGTAACAATGCATGTATTTGAATAAAAGACAATCTTTTTCGTGTATTAAGAGAGATAATGCACAGGATGCGAGTTGTTCTCTATAAGACTCATAAACTGGAACAATTATCTTGTATCCCATAATGGATAGGTAGAATTAGATAACTTATCAGAATGCTATCATGTAAAAATTTAGTTCTCAGCTAGCTGCAACTAAAATGATTTGGTTCCGCTCTAGTAGCTATCAGGATGCATTATTAATATCATGTAAACAAAAATATTATCATTATTAATCCATCTTACGTAATTGAACAGTATTTCAACTTCAGGTTTCAAACAGTTAATGAAAGATAACTTAATTAAGAATTGGTTAATTATTAGATTTGTTCAAACGAGTTTCTATTTTCTTCCGGAAATAAATCTTGAAGAAACCATCCTCTATCTCGGGCAATAATTCGGATTCTAAATAGACATAATTTAGGACAAATAAGGGACATTTGTAAAAAGACACCACGGAAGAACAATTAACTGTAGCCGATTCATTAACAAAGGTAATGATATCATTAACTTTAATTCGAAACCACGTACCTACTTATTTATTTCTATTCGATTATTTTATATTGATTGCATCCTATCAAAGTAAAACAAAGATAGAAATCGTCTATATCTTCATACAAATAAAAGGTAGTGGTTGACTGAGGACGTAATTACGGTTCGTTCCTATTACATATATCCTTTCCTGACAACGATCCATTTCTTTTTGTACGACTAAAGGTAATTATCGTTATCTTTGAAAGTACTATGGAGAATTGTTACCTTACTATAAGGGATAGTTAAGACAAATAAAGTGAATAGATCAAAGAATAGATACGCTGTCACTTACAATTACTTTAATAAAGAATCTAACGATATACATATTTAAATCGATTTGTAATTACAATAACCCTAAAAAAATTCACTCCTTTTCGACTGCTTTAAAATTGTAAATACTGTGTATTTTCGTAACATATTTCCACGTAATACTGGATGAGATCTGAGGTCTTTGCGGGTCATTTTGTCCGATATGACGCCAGGAAGATTTCAATATGCTGCGTATTTGAAATATCTGGAAGCGGTCGCGTTCCTCCTCTCGACCGTGTCTGACGGAAGCCAGGGCAATCAATTAAATTGCTCCAATAAAATATTAAATTAAATTCCTCGCCACGTCGTCCTATCAATGAGTCGTTAAGCACGTCTACGTACTCAGGCTAACTGGTTCCTTCGTAATCACGGAAAATGTCGCCCCACCTGATTGATCAAACTCGCAACTAGGTTATGTCGGAGGATGAAATCAATACTTTCATACTATAATTATAATTGAGTAAGTAACTATGTCTGTTTACTTAGTCAGGACGGGATTTAGTAACATAACGGATCTGATGTTAATTTTATGAATGAATGAGTTAGATATTTCTTTATAGAAATCCAACTTACTTTAGTGGGATGATTTGATATTTCATCATCTAAGATCGTTGAACGTTTTCTCAAGGATGGATGTAGCTTCCATCCTAAATCATTAAACCTCCACCCTAATCTTCTGGGGTTAATCCAAAATTATTATTCATAAATCAAGGATGAAATAGGACATTTTCCATAATTAGGTGTATCTAAATATAAAACAGAACAAATTTAAGGTAAATAAACCTCGAATAAACAAGGTAAATAAAGGAGTGTGTCTGTGAAGCCGATTTCCAACTCCGTTACGGCAAAAATATCGTTTGTCGTTGGATGGAATAAGAACGATTTGTTTCTTGTTTCATTTTCTGTAAATGGCAGAACCAACAAAAAAATCCTTTTAACGAAAGCTTTCAGTGAATTTCGTGCTTTGGAATAACTTGTCCTGATTGTTTTATATTAAGCCTATTTTACGACACTTTAATTCACAACAAAAGATGGTTTGAGTAAACGATTGAGTTTATGGCGACAAACTTTTGGGGTTTAGGGAAAAGCTCAGAGGAACTTTTATTTAAATCCATTGACCGTCATTGACATTTAATTTACTCTCAAATGTCGACTGTCATAAGACTCTCGGAACAAGGAAAATGAATCACCAAATTAGTTATAATAAGCGTTGATACTATTTTCTAGTAAATTTATATTAAGTGGGTACCTACTAAACACTAAACATAGCAGACAATAATCATGTTTGCTAAAATTTGTATGCATATTCTGGTTAATACATTTGAACATACAGAAATAACGCTTGTAAATTAGCCAAAGCAAGCATGCAACATCAAATATTCCCTAAGTGGCTTGGCTCAAGTTAGTTCAGATCCCGAACAAACAGTCTAAACAGTCGCGATCATGGCACAGATGTTATATCGGTACAAACAAGGAATTAAATATACCTATTTCCATACAAAATATGGCAACTGAAACGCATTTTGCCAAATACCAGGTTTAATAAGAAATAGATGAAAATGACAGCCGTAATATTTTATATTGTACTTGTAGTGTTATTTTCTTACTAATCGACCGTTAAAATTGTGCCACGCTACATTGTAATACTTACGAAAAAAGATTCCAATTGAAGTAATTCTGTGTCTTCACGGAGATCGCGCTTATTATTTATATCTACAGTATACAATATCATTGGTATATACATAATACTTATATTTTGAGACACGTCTATTTGTTCTATATCTGTTCTCCTTACACAGTAGTAGCAAACAGAACTTGCACAATAAAATAGCGTTTACACTCCACGCTCACTGGTTTCCTATCAGAGTAGCTATTGTTAGCTCCTAGGAATTCGGAATTAATTTTCGCATAAGCCGAATAAGTCAGGCTACCGTTATTTGAACAAGTTTGCTCCGGACCTTATTTCTTGGCACTTTGACTACTCAGTAAAGCTAGTAATAGGTACTGAAAATTTAACAGTTACAATTAGTTTTCAATATTTAATTAGGCCTGGCCTAAATAATATAAATTGAAATCTGTTACAGCTAAACCTCTGAACAATGTGAAATCGATTTCGATTTCTGTGATTGAATAAGTTTTGAACAATTTAATCACTTGAGGTAATTCATATAATGTATTTGGTAGAAAGACACAGTTTATAATGTATGTATGTTTATTCAATATTCAATTTTAATTAACCGCCAACCAATAATGGAGGCTTAAGTAAAAATTGTTAAATTACATTAAATATTAAAAATAAGTCTTTGTAATGGCTTATGTTACAGCCGTGTCTAAATCTTTTCTTGCATCGTAGTAGAACCATACACCTAACATTATTAAGGATGAAATTTGTTTCCGTGTCAAAGCAACATAAATGAATACCGGCGAATACTTAAAAGTGCCCATGTGTGTCGCAGGCAAGTTGTTTTTGAAAGGAGCAAACTCCTAACGAGCGACATTTGAAAGAGGGTGAATAGGACAAGTAATTAAAACGAAGTGTGACTCTATACTTACAAATATAATCACTGCTAATAACAGCTGCGGGGAACATTTATTGCGGTGAAGAGCGTTGGCTTGTGGTTTGACAAGGAGATGACATGGTTTTCGCTTCCATGAGGAAACACAATGCGGTAAATGTGATGAAGATGAAAATTACATCAGGTTAATTGTTATGATTACAATAATGGGAACGAGTGTTTTAAATACGATTATCGTTATTAAAATTATGAGCATTATTACCTGACTAAATTAGAAGGACGGTATGTATGTAAGTGTGTATTTCTTTAAACAAGCTCTAACGGCTTGACGGATTTAAATTTAAGAAATATCATTAGGAGAAACTTCTCCTTTAAGGAACGACAAAATTCATCAATATTAACAAATAACAACCTGATTAACAATACCTCTCATATCATCGGCTTTACAAAAGACAGAAAAAACAGACATTTAATGACCAGAAAGACAATTTAAACATGGAACACCGATTTATAATCCACAAAAGAAGGAACTAACAGAGATAAATTCCTTGTTCTGTGTAAATAGGAGTTAAGTTAATCATGTCAAAAGATTTCAAGGCCATTTGCCAGACATACCACGTTTAATTCTCAAGCCACGTTGTCAAGTATTCCTGTGGTTGTAGTGTTGAGACTTCTAGCTTACAGTAGGGTACTAATGGCTTGTAAGCTAACGACAGTACACTTAAATTTCCATTTTTCAGGTTAAAGGACCGAAGCGTGACATTCAACTCGTGCTCCTAAACGACCTGCGTGCCCAGACACTGGCTTAGAATGTTAAAGAGCCAACAATACCTACAGTTACTACGCCGGTATATAAATACTAGAAAAATATTTTTTGTTAAAGCCTTGTTTGATTTCATTTAATTTCTATGATCTTCAGCGTTGCTGCACGAAGTCTTTGGTAATTAATGATGCTATTAATAAAATAATCATCTTTGTTTATCTAATTTCATTTGTATATTAGGTTTTGTGATTGGCTAACTCTTTTTATCCGGCTCTGCCTGAATTAGCTTAATGTTTTTGACATAGTAATTATATAACATCCTTTTCTTTGTCGTGTTTTACGGCTCAAACGGCTTGATAGGTTTCGGTTTGTGAGGAGTCATTGTCACATATTTTTATGTCCCCTCCCCTTTTTGGCACTTGGATTTTTTGTTTGTTTTAATACGTACTAGGTTTGTAAGTATAAGTTATTTAATCTAATAAACATTGTATCTAACATATAGGTATTTTTTGTAAGCATACACTACAAAAAACTGGCATCAATTTGTTTGATTTTAAATTATTAACTACTCGTACTAATAAAGTCTTCAATTCATGCATGTGATTTCACGTCGTTCATAAATTATAACAGTTACCTACTGTGAGTATAGATCACTGAAATTCACTCAAACGCTACAAGATTTAGCTGAGTGCCTTAACTCGTATGTCATGTTAAGCAGCTGAGACATTTACCCATGAGGTTGGAACAAGACGAGTTATATGCTGTCGCTATAAAGCAACATATTATTTTGTATAAAAATATGAGGACATTGAACTTAACGTACTTTTACCGAACTGCAAAAAGAGTGTGTTTTTCGAGTGTAAGTATGAATGGCTGTATGTATGTCTATTTGTTTGGCAAGCTGTTGAGCCTAAAAGGTATGACGGATTTCAACATTAGGAGTATAGGTAGGTACATTGGATTTGTCTACTTTGTTAGAGAGACATAGGCTATAATACTTATCAACAATCTAATGTATACTGTGTACATGTGTGTTTTTTTTAAATTCAAACTGGTTATATTTTACAACAAGAAATGTACGTGTATTATTGTCCGGGGAATTGCATCAACCACACAGATTTATTCGACTACAAATACAAGTAGAATTCATTTAGTTTTGCACAAAACAAGGCACAGATTTATTCCCGGAATAGCTGTAAACTGCTATGCTGTAAACTGATTTACGTTCTAAGATTTAGCACTTCCACTTGTATCGGAACGTAAAACATTTGTTACTGACTCGAAACACAACAGCGAGTTTGGAGAGAAAATCTTGTCGGATTGATAGGTGTTTCACGCGATTTAAAAATTTTGACTGCATTCTTAGAACCAAATGGAAGAAACGATTGTTGGGTCTGAAAATTCTTTGTGTCATGGACATTGCCATCTAATGGCTAAGTTTAGCAGGACAAACAAAAATTCTGATTCGGGATTTAATAGTTTGTATGTCTAATGATAGTTTAATGAAACAACATTTACTGTCATTGTAATTTTAAGACAAAAAGCCTCGTTAATCTAAGTTTTTGTTCTCGCTGAGAGATTCGAGGTTGTTTGTCTAATACTAACAAACATTTATCTGAATAATATCGTGTTAAATTACGCTTATTGCTCGTCCTTTATTATCCTTAATAAGATGTATTTCTTAAACAGATTCCTCTGTTTTCTGTTTTAGTTGTTTATACTAATAAGAGTTGCGATCAGTATAAATAGGGGTTATAAAATTTAAAATTTAATGTTACGACATTTATAGCAAATACGAGAAGAAAATTTTTAACATATCTGTGGGTAAAGTAAACCTAATGAAAAATAAAATAAAGTATAATATCAAATGAAAGGATAATATGAAACGAGACTACAGGTAATAACTTTAACAAATGATTTTAGTTTCTTATAATAAAAAGAGTTTATTTATTCTTAGGTTCAATGAATATGTCACGCACTTAATAATGCGTAAAATTAAGTAAAGGTAAAGAATGAACAAAGAAGCAATTCTTTTTTGCGCTTGAAGTTACTAATGCAGATTAGAAATTCTTTTTATAAAAATACTGTAAATAAAATTTATGAAAAAAGTTCTGAAAGGTATTTATAGTATATGGAAAATTTTATCCTTGTAACTGTATTTACCTTATTTCTACTTAAGCTGTGTAACTTAAATATAAGGTAACCGTAAATCTACATAATGGATTAATCACAGAAAATTTGCAGATCGCCAATCGCCCCCACTTGTTGGATGTTGTTGAAACTCGTTGTTAACCATATTGTAGTTTAGTGCAAATTTTGCTTTCCTATTGTTTAGAACGAAATTAGTCAGCTATTTTCAAATTTGGCGCAGTTCCAAATTGAATCAGATAGATGCGTTGGAACTGTTATCGTACTTTGATCATGTAGCTTCAAGTTAGTGAGTGTTAAGGTTTAAATCAATTTTGAATATTTAAATAATAATAAATAAATAAACGCTAACATACTTATACCCCCGCAGTAGGACTCCCTGTGTCGCGGGTGGCAAGGACAACACAACACAACACATCACTAACACCCATGATCCGAGGACAAACATTTATAAATCTGTAACATACGAGTAAATATCTGCCGCGGCCGGCAATCGAACCCGGGAACCCTAGCTTCGCAGGCTGGGTCACTACCAAATAGACTACGGGGTCGGGATCATAAACCAATCTATTACAAGCTTATGTAGTCAGTTATTTAGTCTGTAGAGGTGATAGAAAATAAAGCGCAATAAGAAAAAGAAAAAGTTTTACTTGGACCCAATAGCCTTTGGTTAGGACCTAAATGTGTTTATCAAATAAAGGCGAAGATATTCTGGTTAGATCTTTGCTTAAATAAATATTGTGTGAAAAATACAAGATTTCTCTCCGGTTTTCTTTGTGGTTTATTGCCATTAATTAATATACGATACGCACGATATACAACGAAGTTCGGGAGAAATTATTTTTCTCTTAACCCTTAATTACACGTCAACCTTTGATAGTCAAACAAATATATATCTACTTCTATGGAACGAATAAGATAATGAAATACAAGTTCAGTACTACATATATCAATTTATATCGTCAACTATTGCATAGAGCCCCTAAACCTTTTATCCTTCGATTCTACTTAACAATATGGTTTGTTTGCTGATAGGTTTATGTACGTAGCAACAATATTCTTTAAAATATTTCCAGTACATTAGAACATTATACTTACTATACTAAGCTTGTATCTACTTCAACGTTTGTGTACTTTATTGGTGTACGATAAAAGGGATTTGTTTTGTAGGTTATCTAACCCGAGAGATGCTGTTTTTATTCAATAATTTTTCTACGCGTGGATACAGGAAAAGCGAAAAATATTCTCCGCCTTAAGCCTCTTGGGAACATCTGCGTGCATCTCAAATGAGTGCGAGGAGTCTCATACTCTCATATGCATCGTTTCGTCACATAAACTCACTATAATTCAGTAGCACAGACAGACAGCAAATTTGCTAAAGGTGTGATTCCACAGAACGCGGCAAGCGACAGTCGTTAATTACAATGTGCGATGGCATTGGCGATTACAGACATCACTAGTCTGCACTGATTTGTAGAGAGTGAGATTTCGAAATATTATTACAACTGAACTACAACGCCGCAAGCGCAGTTTATCAGAATCGATCTAACACAAGTAGAGATTGGAAAGTAATGGTTCTGCAGTCGCAGTAAAATGTCATAGCGCCTGTCGCTGACATTTAAGCGTTTTGCAGAATTGCACCTTAAGAGAAATACACGACAATATTCTCAGACTTGGCGTGTTTGTCTTTTAGAGAATTTACTGCTGAAACTCTTGAGTGCATGGCCTTTTATTGCTGTTGAATTGTAGACGCGCTGTTTGGCGTTTGTTGAAACTTCATTTTCTTATACTATTGTCTCATTTCTAGCAATATAACTATCGCTGCTACAGCATTATAAGTAAATGGTAATGGTAGTGAACTGAAAGGCGATAAAATACACTGGAAAATACCAACCAAATTTCGATAAATCTGTTTAATATCTAGTTACGTAGACCTAGAAATAAAAACTGATAAATATCATAAAACTTCCAACATAATTATAATGTGTCCTGATTTCACCAAAAAAACAAATAAATACCTTGAAAATAGCAACATTAATAGTAAACATAACTTAAAGTGGGAATCCCTTTACAATTTGAAACCGGAGTACTAGATCAAAGCGTTTTTGAAATTCAAAATCCGTTTCACGCCTCGGATTTAGGTCACAATGCTTTGTACTTTATTTATCTTTTCCTGTCATATTTTGCATTTTATGTTCAAAGCTAGAGAATGTATAAATTAAAATGTTTTTCTTTAAATGTCGCTGCTTACGAATATACAGTTATCTGTAAATAAATATACCTACTGATCTTGATTTATGAAATACTGGTACACGTGTTCATATATTGTTTGTCACTGAAGTCCTCTCAAACAACTGGTTCGATTTTAATAAAAAAAATGTGACGCCTATTAGAACGACTTAATATGGTTTAGAACTAAAGTTGGACTCGAGTGGTGCTGACGTCGAGATACTACAATGAACCAGCTAAATTATTAGAAATATTTGACAAAACAACGTCTGCCCCGTTTTCTAGTAGTATCTAATGATTTAATGCAAAATATGATAGTCATTAACCGAATAGCTTACTATTCCAGCGATTAAGGTTAATTAATGATTATCGCGCAAATGTTTATAAATTTTATTTACGACTTTTCTCCCTGCGGGCATTTTGTTGGTATCATTTGTCACCCTGTCCTGGGTAATAAATAATAATTACCCGGTTGAGTGCATTACGTTTAAATGGGGATTACGTTTATACATATAAAAAACACTAAAATACCGGGTAAATGTAGTTCTGCCACATATAGTTTGGTAGATCCCTTGCTTTTTCACATCAAGTACTCCCGACCTTCAAATATAACGCATTTGGTAAATGTTCATCATATTGCCAAATATTGCTGCGGCGATGTTTTAATAACTCTATTAGTTAGACCACGGAAGAAAGAACTAAAACAGATACATTCATTGCTCTGTGAGTTAGATACATTCATTGCTCTGTGAGTTAGACTGCTTCGTTAAAGCATTTCGACATCAGCACCTTCTGTCGGGTCCAACTGTAGTTCGAAACCATACATGGTCCCTATAGAATACCTCATAAAATGTTTATTAAAATCGGTCCAGCCTTTTAGGAAGAGTTCAGTGACAAATGCACGTGGGTACGCTGTGTTTTATAAATTAAAATTTAGGCAAAATAGTTGCGGATAATATGTAATTTCTTCAAAAGTACCTAAGACTATAAAAATATTTTTTCTCTATAACGTTCACTTATCCTCACCAATTCCCTTAATACAAAAGAATCCTTCGCGCAACAAGTAGGGTTACTACGGCCCAGAGTTATGAAATGAATCAAATTACAAGTAATATTATTGGACTGTTATTGACTTAAGTTATAAATAAGGAAACAGTGTTTTATTTTATTTTGACTTAGATGGCTGATGTATTTATTTGTCTGTTTGTTTAATAAATTGATTAAAAAGGAGTCAAATTTCATTTTCTTATTCGCTGATATTCCTTAAATATTACAAACGTCGACATTCGAAATCACAAACCGGAAAACCTTTCTCTACTTTCTGAGCTATTTAACAAAACGTTAGGTTTAAATAGAGTGTAATAACCGCAGCAGAAACCACAAAGTAAGTTGATACTAGTTTAAATATTGTTCCTTTAAATTATGATGGGGTCAATAAAATGGATTGAATAATGAAAGTGTTTTTCTCTTCGCACATCGGAAAATCGGAAAACCGACCCTTTTCTCGCTTGCCTCTTAATCTACGGGATCGTGACTGAAAACTTAAACACCTTGTTAAACGTTTCACTATCAGTATTATCTTCATTGAAAATACATGATGAAATAGGCATTAATTTCAACCAGAAAGAGTTCATAGGAAAGATGTTGTGAAAAATGAAAATGAAAAGTTTTCTTGATAGAGCCTAAACCACAGATTAATAAAAGTCAAAAACAAGATCATTGACAAAAAAATGACAAAAATCCCTGCTTTAAATTTAAATTTATTTAAAGGGATTTCTGCACCATGTATCATGCTTTTGGGTCTAGTGATTTAGGCTGTAGCATGTCTGTCAATCAGTTTTAATTTTTTTTGTTAAATATGACACTTGTGCCAAAATAGTTACATAATTGAAATTAGAAAGTTCTTGCTACGCTATAACGAACAGTGGAAATGACGAGCTTACTTAAATTGTTTGCGTTAGCATTTATTCGTACACATTCATCATACAACAGCTACAAAGGGTAGTAAATTATCCAAATATAACTATAATGGTGAATCACTAACGAAACGTATAAATCTATTAATGCAGCATCATTATCCTTACAATCTACTAATATTATAAATGTGAAATTTTGTAAAGATGTTTGGATGTTTGTCCCTCCTTCACGCTCGAACCATTGAATGGATTAAGCTGAAACTTGGTACACAGATAGGTTGCATCCAAGAATAGGACATAGGATACATTTTATCCCGATTATAGGTTCCCTTGGGATAAATCCCATATTTTTTAAAACTACTATTCTGCGGGCGAAGCCGCGGGCGACGTCTAGTATCTACTATAAGATAGCGACGCTGTTAGTGAAATTGGTCCTACATCTACAAAACCACATGATGCAGATTGTATGCAGAGCCAGAGGTGATTACGATTTACCTCAAGCGAATTCCATAATGAGGCCACAGCCCATTGAGCAGCAATTCACTCTATAAAATGTACATACAATAAATATATTATTGCTCCTGATGAACATAATAAAACTAAGAATTTGATCCTGCTACTCAAAATTAAAGAGGCTAGGGTAGTAAATGAATGGAGTTTCAAATGCATAATAAATGTTTTTGAAATTACTAAATTTGCAAATAGCCCTCGCGTCGTTTATGAGTAATTGACATAGTTAAGCAACTCCAGGTGCGGTCGGAAAGTGGATGGGTGACCGCTAGTGGCAAAAATAATCTTTAGCTTATTTGTTATATACTCGTATATTTTAATCAATAATTATATTTGTCCATCAACTTTTCAATGTTTATTTTTTCATATTAAACAGGTTAATAAATGTTATAAGATTCATTTGGCTGTGTATTCTTATCATTTAAATAAACCTTTATTCTGTAGTAGTACTTTACGGTTCTGTTTGATCATAAATTTAAACTTGTGGACCTAGTGGTATTGTATTGTAGAAGCAAACTCAGTTCACCACAAAAGAATGAAACATTTTACCTTCCTAAATTGTAGTGCCAGCAGTTTGCTTTGTATTATTTGCTTATTCTTTGTATTATGATAAGGTAGTATTTGATTGTGTGTTGTTTTGTTTATTTTTAAAACGCCGAATTCACATACTGTAAGGTTTTTGATAATAGATTATTTCTAATTTTGGATAGTAAATTCTAGAAAAAGCTTGATCTTGACTATTGAGTCTTATGTATTATCGGGAGCATTTATTCTTAAAGTGGCTAAAAACTTCCATCGCAAAATGTTTAGCAGAGTCTACTTTTATACGATTCAGCTATTCTATTATTTAGAGGACACGCTGCCAGCAAATTCGAAATCTGGCGAGATTCCAAATTGAATTAAACGTGAGGCGGCGGACTCGCTACCGAACTTTGATCGCGCGGCAAAGTGACGCCCAAACCCCTCACCTTGCATATGCATATGCAAGTAACCGCACAAACTATACGCTGCTTGATAAGTTTTCATAAACTTTATGCTTTAAACATGCTCGGGATTTAAACTTTGAGGTGCAAGTATAAGGTAAGGACTAACAAAGGAATTTCATATCCTTAATCTGAAACAGAATCTCCACTCACACAGTTTAATGGAGTGAAGCTTTAGGGCATTCCGCGTCGTTCTAAGAGGAGTAAGTTTTTATAAGACCAAATTAAAAATATGTTCACGTCTCTAAATAATACTTCATAAGAAATAAACATATTCAACGTAGGGCATAGGTACGGAACTTTGAAAAATCTGCAGAGCTGCGTTTCAAACCTCGCTCGCTTAGCATTGCGTTATAATTTCTTATTTTCAAGTGATAATCATAACACTATAAAAATGATGTTTGATAAACAAAATATTTTTTGTTATACCTATAAGCGGTACAAACTTCATTTTTTAGAGTTCACATATAAATACTGGGAATCAATCTTTCATTTATAAAACTGCTATATGCACCAGCTATCAATGTATCAATCGTTATTGATTAACAAAGTAAAACGATGTCGAGCACTGTTGAATGTTGGATGGTTGGTATTTGCCTAATTTCATAAAAGCCAGCTTTGAATACTTCGTTACTAGGAATCATCACGCTTGTGACTTTTATTTGATAAAATACAAACATTGTATACTCGTATATCTCCCACAAATACCTATGTTTATTTCTTTATTATTGTGGACCTCGTTATGTTCATGTTGCCTTTATGAAAACCTTTTTGTGTCAAATTTTAAGACGGGCTCGTTCTTACTTTCGAAATCATGGGGTCTTCAATGTATTTCAGCCTAATATTTATATGGTAACTAGTATATACCATGATAGTAACAGAACATGCCAAGTTAATTACTACTCATGCCCTTATTACCCACTCCGTTTGAGATCAACGTATGACTATAGAGGTATACATATTCTATCCAAGATTCTGTCTGTAATTGTACATAAACTACATATGATTATCTGAATATACGAATATACCAGTTATATTTCCCAGAAGCTCTCAACCTGCTTACTGCAGCTTTAGTCAATTAACATCCCATTACAGATCATAGGTGATTCTTTGTTGTTGAGGAGACCTTGAGCATGCTTTACCATGCTACTCCAGAGATTAGTGGATACTAAATATGAACAGTATCTACCGGCTTCGTCATCAGTTTTCTTCAGGTTAGAAGAAAAATGTAATAGTAAGGTTTTTACGTATTTTTTTTAATTTGTGGAAAAATTTTGTTCTCCCATTCGTTCGTGTCTTACTTATGCTCACCGGTTGGTTAATTATTACGAAAATACTCAACGCTTTCTTCAAAATAATCTAAAATGATTAAGAATTATTCAAATTCAATATGACGGTATTTTAACTTTTGTTCTTAAATGATCAACATGCTTTAGTATTCTAAGAAGAAACGGCTAAAGATTTTTCTCTACTACTACAATCTAAATGGCCCGATAAGTAACTAATAAATTAATGTAACAGATACGGAAACGTATGATAAAGTGTAATCACCATCCGTACTTACCTAATTAAACTTGTGTAGTACTCACATACGAATAGGTACCTAAGTACCTAGTAACCAGTACAAGCGTCTAGTACTAATTAGGCGATGTTAAAGTAAATACAGCTTGCCACAAATCCTCGTTACCGGCAAACAAGATAATATAAATCTCTCTCATTAGAATAGATAAGCGTATCATTAGAAAACATGGTTTAGAGAATATTCCAACCGAGGACCCGTATTAAGTTTTTAGCGTGTAATTTAGTCATGATAAATAAGGTAAGACTGCAGTATTCTCTAAATATTTCAGAGAATCTCTGCGTTTAATGCTAAAAAGATTATGAGTTTATTTTTTTTTAATGTGTTGCAAGTGTACCTACATCATGTTATCTTTATGTGGGCTTCAAGTTATCTTTATTTAATTTTATTGTGATTTTAAAGCTTTTGTTACTGGCATAGTTATAGGCATATGAAAGCTTATAACAATTTTAGGAATTTGTAAGATATGTGATGGTCTCTATTTATAATAATATAGCGAAATTTTGCCGTGTAAGGAGTTAATTTATTCCGAAATTTATATTATTTACCTACTAACTAACTAATTTAAAAATACATCCGTTTAATTTTCAGTTTCTTCATCAAAATATTTTTGAAGATTATGAAGAGAATGTTGTATTTTTTGGTACGGGGAACATAACTAATTATTTTGTAACTTTTTTCTTTGCTCGTGAAAATGATTAAGGGATAAAAAAGGAAATGTAAGTCCCTCTCAAGAGATTTCGATCAAAGTTAGCGCGTTTGATCCCTGTGAGATTAGAAAACGGATCCATCAAATCATTCACAAACAGGATACTGTGTGTAAAATGTCAAATACACTTAGAAAGTAATTTTAACTAAGCTTTATTTTTGATATCACCAATATGATTTTTAATCAATTTTATTTACCTCTAAATACCTTATGTTGACCTGTCTCTAATGTTAATAAACAAGTGAATAATGTGTCGCCATAGTTAATATAAAAACGAGTTCTAGATGAAAAAATACAGCTGCGAAACTCGTGGCAGAAGTTAGCAATATGATTGGGATTTCGAAATGTGTCTACAAGTAGAAGTTGGAACAAAATATTTTTCATTAAAACTGAGCGGTTTTCCAGGCCCTGTAAAACTATAGTTCTGGAAATGCAAATTTTTGGCATGCACAAATTTATTCGTGCAAAATGGCTAGTATTTTTGTAAAATTGTAAAGTATAATTTTGGTGTACATAGTTTTGATTACTCTGTGGCAAGAAGGTTAAATATAAGTATTTAGGATTTATAACTTCTTCAACTATAACAATAGATAGATAATAATATACACTTTTTTATTTACGATACGACTTTTTATAAAATCTGTTCACGAGAAAGTGATAAAAGCTAGTTGATTCTAAGTTTTATTTCTCATTCGAGGGAAGCAAATTTCTCCGTCATCTAATTAGGTAAACTTTAAACAAACCTACAATGACTACAACTTACTTAATGGTTTTCAGACACCTAATTCGTTTATTAAAATACAGCCAGGTAGAGCTGGCATTTACTAAAGAAAATTTATCACTCCATTATTTAAATCACATCCTATTATGTTATGCCTACGTATGGTGACCATTTATTTATAGGTGCCTCGTATATTCAATTTACAACCAAAAACTTTATAATAACCAAATTAGGTAACTACAGTCGCCAAAAAAGGACTGACTGAAAGTACTAGCTGTAGTAAAATAAATCCGAAATTATTTTCTAACCATAAAATACGTGAGCATCAACCCGTAACCTATCCTATTAACCACTTCTGGCAAGACCCACCGCGTAAGATGTAAATAAGATAAAACCGTTTAAGTGAGAGTTAGTTTCGCTTCGTGGGTTTCGTCCGTACTTTATTTTTATTGTTATTCTACTTTACATAATTCCTATCTTGAAATATTCTCGTTTTGAGGATTGTTCTTTGGCAAATTCATCCCACGTACATTTGTTTTATTTCGGCATGCTGAACAAAGCTAGTTGTATACGTGTATGTGATTACCTACTGCATACTAATATTGTAATGGGTATCTAAGTATAAAAGTTTTTTAATGCAAGATTTATCTATAAATAGTTTTAATAGTTCTTAGTTCTGTGCCTTTTCATGAAGTTCTAAAATGGTTTTAATTTATCATCTAACTAATAGGCACTACGCAGGTGTAGTCACAAATTCTACGTCATAATTTGTAATGCGCGTGTTAACGGCCAACGGCTTTAAGCGATAAATCGAGCATATTTGTAGCCGAATTCCGTTAATATAGATGTAACAGTAGATTTACAGTATCCACTGCACAGGTCAGTATTGGCAGGCTCAATAGTATCAACTACAAGTTGGTATCTACTTTTGTTTAGGTACCTTTACCTTCTTTTGTTTGTACGAGTAAAGTGGTTAATAAAACCGAAATGCTCTGCGCCAGTACCGGCTTAAGGTAGTGCAGTCTCTAATTGGCCTCGTAAATTCGTTTGGATCACTTTGCACCTGACGTTAAATGGATCATATCGCTATAAACTAGTTCCAACTTATGTAACACTTGAATAGAAATTCATAATATCATAAGTTACTTAAGCAGTTACGTCATAATATTGTAACGAAGTAAAATTTATTAAAGTAGGAGAAAAAACTCAATTTTTCATTTGCATTTTACATACTTTATTCAAAAATAATATTAAGATTTGAATCCGTATTGTTTGCGTAGGTACCAACAAACAGACCGACTTTTCCAACGTTTTGATAAAGATGAAAAATTGTTTCCTTCAGCTTAAAGGGCTTCTTTCGGCGATTAATCTTTCCGCAGACCTATTGTTGATCTCAGCGGGTAGAACTTTTGTGTCCGAACTCCAACTGAGATCAAAAGGTTGTGATGCTGCAGAAGAATTTAATTTTTATATATGTTGTAATAGATTTTACAATCTTTTCTGGTACTCACTAAGATTGTTTACTCAAATATACGTAGGTATTAATTTTTTTTAAAGGTAGATATAAAAATATTTAAAATTTTTGTTACTAGAATATAAAGCGGTAATAAGACTATTCAGGTTAATAACCTGTAATCCAAATCTCAAAAATGTTCAATATTAAAACGGCTATAGGTAATGTTGGTCGTACTTGTTGAAATAAGTTACACCGACTACTTAATTTATTCATATAAGGTAAGGTGGGGTAAGACTAACACACGGGGCAAGACCAACACTGTCTATTATCTCGATACGTATAGCTTAAATACGAAATTCTTCCAGTCTGTAAGATAGAACAAACGTAAATGTTCTCGGCTAAAACACACACATGTCGTTTCTTCAAGTGCATATCGAGATAATAGACAGTGTTAGTTTTGCCCCGTGTGTTAGTCTTATCCCACCTTACCTTATACCCATTATTTCACAATAGGTACCCACTAACGAATAACAGACTCATTACTTTTAATAAGTAGATTATCCCTACTAATATTATAAATGCGCAAGTAACTCTGTCTTTCTGTCTGTCTGCTACGCTTTCACGCCTAAACCACTGAACCAATTTTGATAAAATTCGGTACGAAGAAAGAACTGAACTTGGGAAAGGACATAGGATACTTTTTATCGCGAAAAAGTCGCGCGATATAACCGAATTCCACGCGGGAGAAGCCACGGGCGTAATGCTAGTTACTTATATACCTAACTTATAAAAAATATATATCTAGCCTACTAACGGTTCTGTTAACACCCCGTAAACGGTACTAAATTTTAGAAAGGTAAGACAGTTTGTGTGCAGGGAAGCCGGGAACATTTGCGGAATCCCGAACAATTTCACAAATGAAGAGAATATTAATGCGATACCACCTCAATATATTTGCGTACGGACATTTTCGCAAGATTCGCACATCGAATTTTATTTATAAGGTCCACGGACGATTTATTTGTGTAATTCATTGCTTCCATAATTAATTAATTTTGTAAAAGATAGATTAACGTAATGTATTATGTATAGATGTCAGTCGATTAGTTTGACTTTTAAGTGTCGATTAGTTTTATTTTTAAGGTTCTATTTTACTCAGTTTCTTCATTTCAATGTTTTAAAGCGAGTGTATTGTATATCCTACAAGTTTCATACCAACGTTTATTTTCCCCAAGATTAACTATGAGAACTATAAATAAAATGTGCTGGGATAGACGGCAGGTAATCCTTTGGGAGACGTATACCGAAAGATTTACTATTGAGAAGGATTGGAGCTAGAATTTTATTGTACTGAGTATCGAGTAAAGTTAATATTAATGGATTTATATTATGAATTCTTCGCATTGTGACAGGAATTGGATTTAAAGGATGCTTATACATTTAGCCGTTATTTAATACATTTGCGTTCCAACTTTGAAATTTGCCCGGAACTCTTAAAATAAATATTTTATCCTTTATAGATGTACGTAGATATTTCTTCGCGTGTTTAACTTGTCATGGGGTAAGTGATTAGGGTATTTTGAAATAACCCACAACAACATTTATATACGAGGAAGAAAAATCCCTGCATACTGAAGGCATACGATAAATTCCCTAACGACATGGGAAGTTTGAGCTAAGGACATATCGAGCTATAAATCATTAACTTGGTAGCGAGGCATAAAATCTTGGAGCACCCTTATCGTTTAAGTTGAAAAATCTCAGCGCGAAGAAAAGGAAATCAGCTGAAAGAGGCCATCTATCACGCTGCCAAGCTATCCGTAGTCAGCGGAAGTTATACGTCTGAGGTACAAAATAATACACCCTTTTAAATTGCCATTCCAAAGAAGAGCAAATGAGTGACAACAATGCTCCCAGAACTATTATGAACAGACCAGTTTATTAAGCTAATATTATACTTGTCGATGAAAGATCTTCCATCGGCCTACGTCATACCGAAGAAACTGTGCAACTTGGAGCTGCCAAGAAAACTTTACTGGGATATTTAAGAAATTACATGGCGCCATCTCTTGTTGCGTAGCAAGCATCATCATAAATGGTTATCATCCAGTTTTTTTAAATTTTGGTACCGACGGAATCAGTCTCATTGTATTAAGAAACTAGTGAACCCACCGTCGCTTCGCTTCAGTGTACCTTTTACCCGTTATCTTGGAGTAACAAAAACTTTTCCCTAAACAAAACGTATTCTAGATTAGGGCTCTTCATAGTCTTCATATAAGCAAGAAACATGACAAGTTGGTGCCTGAAATGATTACTCGTACCGTTGAATGTAATTTCAATATGGCCGACCACGTCAGTCAGTCACGTCAGAGAGAATATAATGGATAGAATAGATAGATAAATATATCGATTAGAAAGGTCCTGAAGAGAGTATCGTCAGTGTTCCCATGACCGCACTGCAATATATTAGTTAAAACTTATTATTATTATTTTTTTAATTACATGAACCAAAAACAATATTATAAAAGATTATAAAAGTCTAAAATATCAAAGTAACAAACATGACAATCCACGTTGAATCAAAAGGAAAATTTTGGTAAGACCATTCTCGAAGCAGATACAAAACTTACCAAAGTATAATTGAATACCTACACGATATGTAATTCATACCGTGAAAGGTAAACATAAACAAATCGGTATGTTTAAAGAAAGAACACGTGTTGTGCTTGTTTCACCAAAGTTAAACGACAAAATAATATAGATGAAGTACCATGTCTGTATACAACAAGTATTTCCTCGAAAAGCAAAGAAAGTTTTCCTTTTTGGCTAACGACATACGTTACTTGAAAGGCTTTAATTTAAAGAGAGCTCTTCATTCCGTGAGCTGAGTCGGAAAATAACACCTCCTTCAGATCGTGAGTTCGCAACTCTAGTTAAAGATAAATTGGCTGATTCTAACAAGTTAAGTGGCATTAAGATTGTGATTATCGCAATATTTCCCTCTTAGAATATAGACTGGAGTACAGAAAAGAGGTACTTATGATCTTGTAGAAAATAATTTATGATCTATAATATACATGAAATTGTGTTTGCAAACAGCAGTCAAAATTAATATTATTTTCAGTTTTACAACTACTGATTTATTCCTATACTTTCTATTCTTTAGTTTTTTCATTAGGTAATTATGACAGATAATTCTATTGTAAGGGACTAACTAAAAGAATAATAAATGGTCTAAATCGTCCATAATGTTTATCAATGAAGTCACCGACACGGTTTCGGCCAGGGAAACCCGAAAGAGACACAGTTGCCTTCTGACATTAAATCTAAACACG
The DNA here is from genome assembly GCA_001278395.1 of Lerema accius. Lineage (NCBI taxonomy): Eukaryota > Metazoa > Arthropoda > Insecta > Lepidoptera > Hesperiidae > Lerema > Lerema accius. The sequence continues at coordinate 286,740 of LGAG01000024.1, forward strand.
TATAGAACGTTTGACGTCGGTTAGAAAAATCTCGTCGTAGCCAAAGTTCCTAAAATCATGCAATACAACAAATGAGACGTTTCTTTTGTACTTTCCTAAGTCATGAATCAGTGATTTGTTCCAGGATATAAAGTTTGATTGGAATAGTCCTATACATGTGTTTTATTCATAGGATGCAGCAGATTCCTAGATTGCATGACTGTTTGCCATTTCCATATCAAAAAAGTATATCTCAACCGCCACATTCGCATTCGCGCCCGTTCGCACCGTCAACATTTTTTATTTTCTGCACTGCTTTCGTTGCTATCCACAAAGTTCAGTCAAGCAACATGTAGATTATTCTGCATATGGTCAGATTTATTGAATTCGTACCTAAATGATTTTGTTGCTAAGTAATAAATGTTCGAGGTTTCCATGTTAAGATGTCTACAAAATCCTTTATTTCTTATTAAACATCCTTAATTGCCAAACTATTATGTAAATCAAAGGCAAGAAACTATAACTATTCTAGGTGTTCAATGATAAAGCATGGATTGTTCGAATCTCGCAAGTATCATATTATACAACATGCTCATCATACATGTATGCAATATTAATTTTGTAGAGCACAAAGCAGAAAAAATTCCACCATAATTGCGAGGTTAAGAGTTTTCTTATAAATATAACGAATTCTGTAAGGTTGTGAAATTTTATGGTATTTGGAAAAATACAAACGGCGAAATTTTAGTTTTATCTGAATCCATTCATGTACTCAGAATAAAAAGCTTTTTTGGAGGGAAATTCAAGTTAAATAGAATATGTGACTTTATAGGACAACCAATGATGAAGGTTAAAATCCAGTTTAAATTTAACACAGAATATGGAAGATTGTAAAACTTAATTTAAATTGCGTCACATTTTATATAAATGTTTCTTACATACGCAACTTTTATATTCGAACATTTCTCATTTCAGGAGCCATTACTCAAACGTGGGTACGCTCTCAAATGAGATTTCATAATTAACGCTAAGGCAAATTTACATCATACAAGTGACTGGCATCAAAAAACTTAACACTTTACTACTATAAATATTATATTGATTCAAAAGTATTGTTATGTTACTAAACGCTTTTCTCGACTAGGTTACGTGACTAAATCGGAGTTTTTTTTTTGATTACCTTTTTTTGTATGATTTGTGTTTAATTTTTCCCATGTTTTGGCAGTGAGAATTATTTCTAACTTCGCCAACATTATAACTAACTAATTCACCAAGTTCGAGCTGCCTGTTATCTCCCATCAGTAACCATTAGCAATTTAGCCAATAAAATGTTTGCGAGTTACATTTTACAAATGAAGGGTACTCGGCTGACGCAAAAATAATGTTGTTATTGTAAATATTACAACTAATAACTACGTTTGCGTGTTATCTGTATCAATAGATACAGTAATGATACTTAATTATTTTTAAAATATCTTGTCTTGACTGTCATTTGACTTACGCTAGTAACTTAACGTATGTATAAATCTGCCTTAACTCAGGTCGGCCGTCAAGTGCATATGAACATTTAACGAGAGGAACGGTAGGGTGGACTCTCCATCTCTACGTCATAATCTTTATATATAAACGTAAAAACTTAACATACGTGTGTTTGGGAGGGAACTCCTAAAACACTGCACCGATTTAATTAAACTTGGCATGTTTATAGCTAATGTGACGCTAATTGTTAAAGCGTAGATTCCTTATAGTAGGGAAAACGATTTTGTTCGCGATAACGAGGATATTAAAAGCCTGGATATTTTTTTTTCCTAGAAACTGTTTTGTTAAAAGCTTCAATTTAGTTAGAACTGCTTTATAAGAAACTAGGCATGTTTGTTGCCTACAAAACCGAATCTGATCTAAAATACTTTTTATCTCAGGAACCTCTGTTGTCCTCGTGGGATTTCAAGTAAAAGATCTACCGAAGTGAAGCGAGAGCAGTCCCTTAGTATGTGAATAAAAAGTCATAAATGTTAATAAACGAACCGAAAAAGTGTTCTTAGAAGAGTGTCTGGGGACAACAATCAATTAAGGTTTCATTTTATTTCAAATGATATTTTTATACTCCAAGACGATTCACGCTCAACGCATTTGCAAGGTAATTTCTATGAAAAGAAACTTACAAAGATTTTCTTTTAAGAAGGACAAATACTGGCTTATTTTAATACAAGCTAACTTCGTGCATTTTTAATATAAGCGAAATGAACGGGGAAAGGGAAGGTTGTTTGTTTAAAAAAATAAAGGCCACAACTCAGTCTCAATGGCGCCCCTCAACAGCTGAGACGTTTTTGCCGCTAATTAACCACCATGAAGTTTTTATTGTACAATTACCTCGTTTAATTACGATGCTATGCCTTCATTTCTTTATAAATAACTCAGTTCAAACGTCAAAACAGATTTTTGCGATAATTTAAACTAAAAGTAATCAAGGTTATATTTTGTTTTATGATTTTGAAACCTTTTTTGTTCTTAGAATATTTATGAAAAAATTCTTTCACGTAATTCAAGACCCTCATCAATATTGACAAAAAGAGCCTTTGTTGATGGACCCAATATTTTATCACAAATATTTTAAAGTGGCAGCCAAGACAAACAATTAATGCCACAGCTTCGTCTTTCAAAGGGACACTAAATTTAAGTCAAATAATGATCGTAATAAATTTGTTAAAGGAGCTAGAAAGTTCTTCATTGTATCAAAAATAGTTATCTTAAAAGTGTCGAAATCCTAAAAGCGATCTCCGTGTAGTTGTATATCTTTTTGTTGTTTAATATAATTCGGTACAACATGAGTGTATGTATATATTATGTATAGATTACCTACGGAAAATGTATCTGTTGTTCAATGTTCCGTTGTTTTACCCGTCATTGCCAAGTCAAGATCGTAGCTAACGTTTATGCGTATAGCATTACTATTAATAAAACAATTTTTTGTTTCTTTTGTTATTATTTCTATCAGAGGTACTTAAAAGAAAACGGAAAAAAACCCATTAACCCACCTTGTTTTATTGTCTAAAATAATTGTTTACACTTACGTTAGTTACGCTCATACGAAATATCAGCTTTCAAATTTCTAAAATTGGACTGTTTGACTATGGAATCGTTAAAATGTACGTATTTGTACTTCTATATGCTACAAATACAATAGTAACAAGTATGTAGGAACATATTTTATTCGAACTGTAGGGATGACAAAAGTATTTAATTACTTACGAGCATCTTATATGTTCCCCGTTATTGCGTGTTCAAAAAGTTTATTTCAATAAACATCCGTTTAAAGCTTTTTCTTTGAAACCGAAAAGCATTTGAAATAAGTATGAGTTTCAGTAAGAGCTTGGGTTATTGAGGGTTCTTGAAACTTAAATACATATTGAAATTCGTCTTTATGCATGAATTTTAGCATTTGGATAGCAATTTGAGAACTTAATATAGCTTAAAATAAATATATGCTTAATATAGCTTAAAATAAATTTATAACAATAGAATTAATTCATATTTCAAAACAATGTTATGATTGATTTCAAATATGTATTAATTTCAGGACAGATTAGTGATTAAAAACGCTAGGATATGAGCCTCATTAAAATGTATTTTAAATTAGCGTATTATGAAAATAATTGAGCTTATTAAGCGGAGATTACTGACTCGGAATACTCCTGAGAATTTACGTCAGAGATCATTAGTAATCTAGAAAATTCAAATAGGATTACGTTTAAAATACAGGACACTAACATCTATACCCAAATTGTCAAATATTTTTATTTGAATGACTTATCCTTCTCATTTATAATGAATAACGGTACCTATCTCTGGCGTGCAATACATTATTCAAAATAACAAGAAACACTACTATTATTGTGTTGAAGTTTCCTTGACCCTCATCAAGAACAAACACACGGACATGACATCATAACATAGGTTGTTGTACAGTCGAATGATTCTATCCAAAAATAAATACACCAAAAATGGCTGTTTATTTGTTTTGCGAAGTTTAAGTTTCAGACTAGCGTATTTTTCTACGGGTATACGGTCGTTTCAGCATATGCGCTTACACGCGCGCTTCAAAAACCGGTTGCGCGTAAACTGTCATATTTTGGCGTTTTTGCTCGAACCAGTAATGGCGTTCTGTCAGTATCAACATTGATACGAGCTTAGAAGCGCGTCAACGCTCCTACAAGTTGCGCGTGTGACAAAACGTACATACCCACATACGCTTCTAAAGACAAGCTTATACGCGCTTATAAAATATAAAAAAGGCTAGTCTGAAACCGCCCTGAAGTAAATAAATAACGCTACAGAACGATAACAGAAACTTAAATTCTTATTTAAATTCCGCCTAGCTGAGAATCAAACTCAGGACCTATCAAACAGTAATCCGGCGTGTTAACCATTGCGTCATAGCGGTTGTCTTAAACTTGATTTGATAAATAAATACTTTTTTAAAGGTAGGTAACTTCTTGACGAAATCTCTACTAAGTATTAAGAAGCCCTTCATAATTTTTTCTTATGTTTGAGAGATACTCGATATTTATTTAGAACAAACATGGTGGGCGTATTGTTGTTATAAAAAACTTGTATTTATGTGTATGTATAAAAGCTGTAATGATGAGTCTTTAAAAATTATTTTCTGACATTTTTTTAAGTCATTGCTTATTTTTCCTCTTAGGTTCGAAGCGGTCCCCCACGCAACGTATTTTTTTTTATTATTAATAGCTACTTAGGTACTTTAAGATTGAGTTTATCTTATTATTTTTTACTTTTTAAAGGGAACTCGCGTTTTTGCTTCGGCGTTTTTTTTATTTTTATTTAATTTTTATTTAGAGTAAATGCTCATCATATTGAACGACTTTTCCTATGACGGCGTGATGATAACTCTAATATAATACAACAGTTTGGTTCGTTCTTTGTCTAATTATGTTCTTTGCTACTACTCCGCATATAAAAAAATTATTAAAAATAATCGATTCTTATACTTTGGTCATAAACACACGTTCGCTAAGTTATTACGTACAAAGATAAAATATGTAGTATACCTACATATTATTATTAATTATGGCTACTTTAACCAAAATTATTGATGTATAGAGTAAGCTATTCGCAAAACCCTATTATAGCACGATTTCACAGAGTAATGGAGTGCATGCACAGTAAACACATTAATATTCTGCTTCTATATCTCCTTTACCTGCCGAGTTAATTTAGTGCACATTATCTACTGATGCATGATGTTCTATAGCTAAATGTACTATCGCATTAGCTAATGCTAGACCGCTGTAACCCGTTATTGATTTAGATATACACTTTGTACTGATTAAATCGGTGAGCCTATAGGTGTGATAGGATTAATTAAATTGGTTGACTATTAACTCATTTTAATGACCAGAATGATACTTAAAGTAAATTATCAAGTGGAAATTTTATAATATTTAGTCTGCAAATCTGCGGCGGTCTGTAACAGATAAAGAACGTATAGAAACTGCATTATGGATTGTTAAACTTATATTACTCGTAAAGAATAGATAATATAAAAACAAAAAGTAAAACTTTTCGAGTTAATATGAAATATGAAGTTTTTGATTAAAATCCTTGAGATGAATTTAAGCAGCTTTTGGTAATAAGCTTAACCATAAGCTTTTGCTAAAAATTCTACCCTGTTCAAGTTACATAGGAGGTGACATATTTTAAAATTTTTTTTTAATAACATCCAATCTTTTAGCAAAATTTTGAATTTCTAGTCAATTTTCAATTAAGTCAACGAATCATGTTAAGTTGAACTACATTATATTGTGATATTTTTAATTGAAAACATAAACGAGTAGAGTTTAGTAAGTGTTTTCTATAACTGTATTTCATTGCACAAAATTGTATTGGAAACTACATTAGTGAAGATACTATTACGGCTGATGATTGACTCTAGAAACGCTCATAACTCACGGGCTTGTGCCAATCGTAAGTGATCGATCGAGTTAAGCAACTCAGAGCGGAATTATATAGTCTACATGTGTAGTGCAGAGGTATAATGTAAGGCTAAATGGATGACCATCCATTATATAACTTTATTTTTTACTGGATCTGTTTGCTGTTATAAAAAATAGTAAACCTACTCGTATGTCACTCCAAAAATGACGCCTAATTAAGTTCATTTGAAGATTATTGTTTAAAAATCTAGTTTAATTTTAATCTACAAATGAAGTGGAGAAGGTTTTTACTACACTTACATCCTGTGAAACCATTTTCTAAAATTTAAACTTGTCGTTTTCCATCAACATTCTTAGCAATGTGTCCCTTTTCCTTTAATTAATAAATTGTTGGATTCACAAACTTGAAGCGACCCATATTATTAAACCCTTAACGAAACTTATTTTCAACATCTTGTGCTCATAAGTTTTGAATTACTCCAAGACGAATGATGACAAACCACACTTCATACTGTTTGGGCAGCCCTCAGCTGACTTTATTGATAATTTTTACAGCCGAAACTCATTAAACAACGTTAATAAACAATAAAATACTCATTGTCAATATTATCAACTCGGTATTAGAGAATCTAAATAATGTTAATTAAACAAGTCTAAACGAGTATGTTAATCTGGATACTGTAAATACATGTTGCTCAAAATTAGTTTTAGAATCATTGCTCATTAAATGAAATATTTAACAAAAAAAATTTTGATACCTTGTTTACAATTCAGTTAATTTGTTCATTACTTTAATATTAAGTAAAGCGAATTTAAGAGGAAACAGTACGATATAATTATTATAATTCTTAAATTTACACACTAGGTTCTTTATGCTTTGATGTTGGAGTCGAAATTATCTTAAGAAATACCCAGAAAATACCGTCAAATGGTTACTGTTGAGTCAAATACACACAGGGACAATTAGGAAAACCGCTCTCGTACCGCAAATTAGAACAAAACATGCAAAAACAATATATACTGTCGGTGTTTTGTTAATTTATCACGGTGCTACGGTAAATGTTTTTACTTGTAATGTAAATGTTATGTATCTACATAAAAAAATTAAAATGGAAATAATTTGACATAATGGCTCTTAGCTATCTTTCCTATCTATCGTTAAATGCAAATAAAACATAATAAGACTAGGTACATAAAGAGAATTGTGATCGTATAGTTATAATACAATTGTATAAGTACAGATATACAATATTGGAAATGGCCTTAACAGAGCTGAGTCTTAGATATGCACAGGAACATATTCAAATATTCAACAACTAATCAGTTATTCAGTTAAGAACTCTGCGAGAGATTTCTTGTTGTTTCCTAAACATTTTGATATTGAATCTCATGATGTGTAACTGATTAGGCTTCTTATGTAAGCAATGTTTTATAGCATAACCACGTTATAGGCACTTATTTTTGATGTGAGACATCTATAGGTGCAATACTAAGGTATAATATATTATACTGTCTATACTATACATTATGTAGTAGAGTGTACAGTGTGGCGACGTGTCCCGACGATTTTTTAAATAAAATGTAAACAAATGTTTATTAAATAAGGTCACCTTTGTCTGTAAGAAATTTGTAATACTTATTTTTTTATTATGCTATATTTAGTCTCTGTAATAATCTTGTATGCCTATTACTTGGAAGAAGATGATGTTTCACATCTTTCAGTTGTCCCGTGATTTTATTACAAACACGTTATTACATTTTAAAGAGCTTTAGACGGATATAATGTAACATAATACACGATGGATGCTGTAGTTTCATATTTTCATTTTCAATGCTCCCTCGAAAACCCAATAACCCGTAAAAGTTGCTTAATGCCCCTCTCACATACTCACCATCCGCAACCGAATGGTTTGAGTTGTTTCTGAAATTCATCGGATAAAAACTATTTAAAAACCGACGTAAAGCCTTACTTGCGCTCGTTTTTAAATTAGTGCTGGGTTAAATGGAAGGCGATGAGTATAGAATTTTCAACAACTTTATCACTGTATATACCTTCTAAGTATATGATTATTATTTACGTATTTGTATGTTAGAATATTATTTAGATGATTTGGGGTTATCTACTACATAATTTATGCAATAATAAATATATCGCGATCGAATAAAAGTAGGTATCTGTACCTATAACAGTAGTACAATCGTATGTCACTTTGACCAATTTTGGCCCACGGCCAAAGTTGATTCTATGTTATTCTGTTGTACAATAGTCAACACACTAATCCTAAAAGCTGGAAAAAAGTGGGTTATTTGCACCATTTTTGACTGACAATGCTTGTTGCCCGTTGGCGTTACTATTGATATCTTGTCCGTTAATTTGCCAGCTATTGACTAAAAATCACATAATGGACTAGAAAAATGAATAACTTGAATTTCAGTAAAAAACAACAAAATTCGTTGAACGGTATAAATGGAATAAAAAAAATATACGTCGAAACTAAAACTAAACTATTACGTCGATCAAATTGTCGTCGTTTTAGGGCCTGCAAGCAAAAAAACTATGGAGTGTGTAAACAGAGTCCTATCATGTATTTTGGTCATAGACGGCATGTCCTTGGGCAAGCTGCAAACGTTGTACACCCGGAGCAATTAGTCGCTGGCGTCAGTTGGTAAATATTAACACTGGTAATTGTACCCTGAACGTCAGCTCGGCGATGTTCGTTACAGTGCCCACTTGCCACCTGAATACAAATGAATCTATTATCCGAAAGAGCAGAGATAGTGGATCGGCGTCGATATCACGTACCGTCATGTATGTAGAAGGACTAAAGCAAATATCGATGTCTATTTGGAACAAATTTATCGCTGTAATTGAATTACTTTTGCAACATTAGCAACCTGTAATATCTTGGATCGTAACGTTGCCTCAGACGTAAATATTTAGCACAAATAAAAAAAAGGTTATGTGGAAATACATAGAACGTATAAAATATAGGTATATGAAGGATTGACTAACAGTTACATTTGTTTTTAATATCTGTCGCTCAGGGCTATCAACTGAGTTTATAATTTATTTCATAAGGAGGATTGGTAAAATTTCGACCGCAAAGCCGGTTTTAAAATTATTTACCTTATTCGTTTTTCATTTCACCGTCACATGTATGAAAACCACAAAAATGTTTATAAAAGAAAATTGAAACTAAGAAACAAGTAGGTGAACCATTATGGTATATGGTCATCATCTAACTTTGATACCAGTAACACGACGACATCCTATAATTAAAACGGCAAGAATGCAGAGAAAGTAGGTAACCTTTTAAGACATTTAACCTATAAACATAGAACAACGTATTAAAAAATCAACTACCCTACCTACTGGCCATGTTTATAAACTGTACAAAACTTTGTTTCTTATTTCCCACGTACATAGACGGCCTCTTATCGTGAGCCTAACTGCCTTAAAAGCTGTACCTACTTATGAGCTAAATATTTTTCTCGTAGTAAACGCTTTGGCCAGTTTTAAATAGGTCGAGTGTGACTCTCAGAGCGATTCTGTTAAGAAATAAGCAGGTTTAAAGCAGTACCGTAAAGTGTTTAATAATAAAAGTCGCCTGTCTATATATTTATTTTTCTCATGTGATGTTGGCACATTGTGCTTTAACTAAACTCAATGTTGTTTATTTGTTACGACTCAGTGTTTAATACATCTCCATTTAAAATTAAATTGAAGTGTCTGTTTGTATTATTAAAATAATTTTGGATTAATTGCAATGCAATGAAATTGTTACGTGTACATTTTACACGTTATAAATATCAAAATAACATTTTTTACAATTTTTTTTCTGTTTGTATGTTTATTCTATTTGTCTGTCTGTTGGTTCCTGTTTGTTCCTCTGGAAAGACTAGACCGATTTTACGGAACTTATACTGGTAGATACCTACCTAAGTGACGCATTTTGGAGTAACATTGACTATATTTTATTTTTCTTTGATTTCATTTCGGTATAGGTAAGTTTCCCGGAGCGAAAAAAAGGCGCGTACGCTACTAATCTATAAGTCATGTTAATAATTTAAGCACTATAATTTTAATTTAACGTAAAGTTAAGTCAAGAGATTAAGTATATTCTGCCAAAATTTATTCAACGCTCTCAATATAAGGAGCAAGTACGTAGTTCAATAATTGAGTCTTATTTTACGTTTCAAAGTGAGAGCTTTTAACGTTAGTTACGTCTTGAGAGAGAAGCTAAAGCACTCCAATTATACAACGTATTATGGTAATAATACACTTCAATAAGAGATTAAAACATTAAAAGTAATTTAATTTACGTAAAATTACAATGTTATGTATTGCGTTACTTTTCATATTTTTTACATAGATAGAAAACTGACATAGATATTTGCTAATTGGTTATCAACACAGATTTGAAATTTATTTAAGGCAATTTTAACTGTTGAATCTTTTATTTACATTGAAATATTTTGGCGCTCAAACGGTCTCTACCCTAGAATTAAAACTGATGGAATGAATTTACAAAAATACTGGCAAATATAAGGAATAATTCGTCAGTATCAACTTAAAAATATTTTGCATTTAAACTTTTAGGCAGTCCTGCAAAGTTTAAATTAAATATTTTGCTGAAATTTAATACCTCTGCTTATTTTCTTAACGGCAGCTGAAGTTACACTCGACCTAGTTAAACGCATTTCGTTTATTGCGATCCAAAACCTGTCCTGTTTAAATTCGTTTTAATTTATACCCCACTTTAAGCTAAGCATCCTTACGAAAATGTCAGTTGTAAGTTTTAAGACAGTTTATTTAAGTAAAATTATAAAAAGTACTTTTACTCGTAAATAGGTACTATCTACGCGTTTATATTGAAATTAATATTTTCCACAGCATTAAGAAGAGGATGAAAACATCGAAATTCTGTATCTTCCAACCGTCTGCCTGGTTGAATTGAAACTAGTAAGGAACAAAAATAGTGGCAACCCACTTATCTCATACAATATACTAAACCTGAGAGGTTTTTCAATCGGCCTCAGTAAAATCTCCCATGAGTAATGTAGGTCGGACCCATTCCGCAAATAAATCCTACCTTCAAAATAAATAACCTTCTGCCCAAACGTGCATGGGTTTAGGGCCGAATAGTTATCAGTAAAATACGTTACATTATATTGTTTAATGAGGTTACAGTTAACTAATACCGATTCTGAACGTAATGAGGTTGAAGATAAATGGCAGAGTACGTATTGTTTTATTCCATAAATGTACATATGAATTTTGTGTGTATTAAAATAAGGTTCAAAGTTGGATAACATGTCATTGTAGAGAGCAATCAATCGCGTGATGTGCGTGGACGGGTGACCAATTGTGGTTCACAACAATGAGCTTAATGGTATCCGGTCTTGGGCAAACTGTACAATTTTCCATAGCAATAACATGTACGAATATTTGGCCCATTGTATTCATAGTTTTAATTAATATAGTTACAAGTGATTCTAAATGCTCATAGGCATAAGCTAATGAAAATTAACATTTTGTTATTGCTGGTTTTAATCCGTCTGAATACATAGATTTTCATGGTCTAAATTGGGTCTCTGTACAGGGTCATCTGCATCCATTATTCATCTGACGTAGTGAGTATTAACAATACCCTTATCTGCAGGTACCTATTTAATTTTATTTAACACATATTATAACCAGTGTTCTACTTCAGCGATCTGATGATCTGCACCGTGTTTTGTAGAGGTCTTAATCACGTCGAAGGAAAGAGGAGTAGAGGGCGATCACCGAAACGTTGGACCGATACTGTTAAACAAGCATGTAAATCCACCATTCACGCATCCATGCAACTTTCCCAAAACAGAGAAGCCAGGAGGAGACTAGTGGATAAAACCACTTATGAGGGCCACGATCCTCAGTCATGAGGAAACAACGAAGAAGTAATCTCGTGTATAAAACAATTCAGGTAGCAATAGTACTTACAATATTATCGAAGGTTTGATAAAACGTTGTTTAAAAACGGTGAGTTTTGGCCCAATTCCAATTTTTGATCGTGGTGTTCGTGTACAGTGTGCTGCGGTTACAATTTTTGTGTACTCTTTCACACTATAACAGCGATTATTCACAGAGAAAATTCATAATTTTACAAGAGTTGTGGAGGTATATCCAAAATTATTAATAATTTAGAGACTTTTTACATAGCTTAAATTGCAATCTTAAGAAGAAGACAGTAGATAAATACCTAATGTTATACATACTTCCGCAAGCTAAGACAATGAAATATTACTTTACGCATGTAAATTTCAAGTCGGGCCTCAGTTAATCGTTACGATTGACACAAGCCAGCTATGAGCGTTTAATCTTATTATTAATTATGTTAACATATTACATAAATTCAATTCCATTCGTCTTATCTCGGGAGTATGTATGTATAAGTGTTTACCATTCCCGAGCTATTACACTGACAAGTTAATAGACGTATGAATTATAGGTTTATTGTGTTGAATAAACAAATTCTAGCAAATAATAACATTGCACGAGTAATACCCGCATGTGAAGCGTGACGATTTAATTAAGGTCGGATATTATATTCACTCATAGCTCGACTTTGTCAATCGTGAATGATCGACTCAGTTAAGCGTGTTCAAACGCGGTCAGTAAATGTAATGGATGAATGAATTATGGTAAAATAATTTGAATGTTTTCGTGCTTCAGACGGCAGAAGCCTTCGGTGTCTATTACATAGTAAGAACAATAAGTTGTTAAGCGATATCAGTTTACATTATGCTTTAAGGCTTTTGAAATACGATAGATTATGGCTTGCACTTATTCTCTACTTAGCCTATTCAGCCTTGTCGTAAAACATGTATACCCTAAATGATTGAATAAATTAAGCTACTGTCTTTCAAAACATATAAAAAATTATACCCTCATTTGTTAAAACTCAACCTTGTTCTAAAAGAAATGAACAAAAGTACTCGTAGCATTTAATTTTGATAAAGATAAAGAACACACTCGAACCAACATTATTTATTTACAGCATATCGAAGTTTGAAGTTCTTATTGACGGACATTTTATGTCTTCCAGCTAACATTATTGTAAGACACTTAAGTCGTAGAGTATATTGTGTTAAGAATACATGTAGTATTAAGAACAATTCACACGTTTACCGTCGTTTTGTTACCAGAAAATTCTGTTGACGCGCAATTTTCTCTCTATAGATAAATTTTCTTTCCGTGTATGTCGTATTGTTCGTTAAACTCGCGACAGGACAATAATGTAGCTGTTTTCTCACCGCAAATGTAGTGAATACGATATTGTATGGTGAAAGAATTTACGAGCGATACAAGGAATATGATTTTGGTCGGTCAGAAAAGAATTAGTCAGTACCTACTACAAGTATTACCAGTTCTTATAACTCTTCTTTATTTTTTACTACTATTACTATGTTTAGGCTACTTTTGCGTACACTTTTTGAGTAAAGCTTGATATATTTTTAATATTAAAAATGTACACCAAACTTAGTGATAAATAACATTTCTTAATCACTTAAGGGTGACACAAAATTCAAAATATTAGAAGGAAAATACAGAACAAAGATATTTTCCGTACCATATTGATATATGCAATAAAGCAATCACTTGTCACACTTGCGATAGAGCGGTATCGGCAGTCTATATGAACATAAATCGTGAATCTAGCGTGCTCTGAGGATCAATCTGTCGCTCGCAATAGATTAACTAACAGTTTCTATCAATTATACTGTCTACGTAGGTATAATACATTAAAAATAGGTTAACTCCTGTATCTATTGTTACGTTGTGGTTTATATAATAAACGCCATGTTTTTTTTTAATATTGAATTTTTAAATATTTTCGAAAATTTGAGTTTTAAACATATTCTTACCGCAAGGATAAAATTCGTATGCATTTTATCCTATATTCTATTAATGTTGCGCAATTTAGGTCATATGTTTTACTATTTTATTTTATCTAAACATTTTTTCCTAACTGTATCTATAGTAAGTACATTTCCATAATACAGCAGTGCAGTAAATGGTTATATTACCTTATTGGTATTATTAGTATAATTGTCAATATCAACTACTGAGCTCCGTCATTATGCTAATTATATCTCATTAAAATTAGCTGCATTACGCCTAATCCTACTGGACTGCGTAAGCTGTGCTATTCTCATAATCTGTAGGACAACAATTAATTTGGAGTTCAATTCATATTTGTAACTAACTAGCTTTTTGTCCGCGGCTTCGCCCGCGTCGAATTCGGTTATATCGCGCGACTTTTTCGCGATAAAAAATATCCTTTGTCCTATCCTTAATAGAAGTTCAGTTCTATTTTCATATTAAATTTCATGAAAATCAGTTCAGTGGTTTATGCGTGAAAGCGTAGCAGACAGACTGACAGAGTCACTCTCGCATTTATCATATTAGTAGGGATTGGTAAGATATGGTTTATTGTGTTAAATTTTGAACCATTTACGAGTATCATTAACTAAAAACTATGTTAAAAGATTGAGTACAATGTTTGTACAATTGTATTACATTTATTTCTTAATATGTTTGCCTTTAATTGTAAAAGGTATTGTGTCTTTATACTTGGTACAAAATCATTGGTGGCTTGTGAATATTATTAAGTTGAATATTGGTGAACAATTTATTGAAGCGGTTATAGTTCTAGCTAGTTTGCAATTAACCTCTAGGTCAGGTCGCCACAACAGCGTCGTCTATTGAGTTTAAAGGCTAAGCTATGTAGGGAGCTTTTCAAATACACAAAAATCATTTAAATGTTTGGAATTTATAAAAAACTCGAATTACATATTTAATCTTCTGCTTTTCTTCTCTTAGTAAAGTACTTAAAACACGTTTCAAATTAATTAGAGTAAAAAGATTTCTCTTTACATATCGATATTAAACACGTATCGTGCTTAGAAACCGTAGCAATGTTTAAATTTAGAACGTTATGTTAAGGTTCGTAGACGCCTACGTCTACAGCTACGAGGACGAATATATTTGCTACGAATAGTAAATTACGTGTTAATTCGAACTACAGTTCTGCTTTTTATTAAGTAGCAGCGTATTTTATTAAGTAGCATATGTAATGCATGTAATAAGTCAACTAAAGGTCTTCAGTAAATGTTCTGTATTGGCAAGCTATTTTGGCCAGATTTGAGCAGAAGTCTCTCCTTAAGAGGATTTTCACTTAAGACTGATGAGCAAGCGTAGAGCATTGTCCACTATGTTAATACAAGGCCGAATTGGTGAAGGGGTTAATGGCAAGCCCAAGTGTTAGGCAATTTTATGAAGCCCAAAGGCCTCTGGTATTGGTTGACGACTGCCATCCAACTATAACAACCAGGTTCGATGGCTAACGTATCCTTCTAAGCATAGAAACGTTAAAGAAATTATGGTCACTAGTGGTCACCAATCCTTTTTACAAACTCGCCCGCATATTATGCTTAACTTTGACAATTACTTAGGATCGGCCTCGTTATACTATTCCATATTATTATGTTATCTGTCATACTTTTCCAACCACTTAATTAACAGTAGAGCTTTTGCCTTGTAGATTACTAGACGTTATTTTTTTTAATGCATGACTTAGGTAATAAAAATACGTAAGTGTTGCAACAAATTTATTTGAATATATTTAATATTTTATCTATTTCTAGTGTAATAAACATTTGAAATTTCTAATAATTAAAATTTCTACCTACCTATACGCTATACTCTACAAAAAATTCTGTAGTAAAGCAAGTATTCGTAAATATTTCAGCATCTATTAACATTCTAATGCGTTATTAAAGTCGTATTTAGAATTCAGTGAACATTCAAGTTTTAATAAACACACGTCAATAGTAATTTTAATACATATAATAATATCACATACATTTATCATATGTGTATTATTTTTATAGTAGAAAGCGTCCTTGACTTTTATGATTTACATAAAAATGCGAATACAAATTAGGGCCGCAAAATACTTATTATACAATCAAAAGTAACTGTGAACAAGATAAGCCTATATTTAAAATATCCTATGCTACTTTTAACACTTAACTTATAACACGCTAATATTTAATTACAGCCGTCAAAATTGGCCGTATTTATTTTTTAGTCACGACAATGCTATTAATGAACACATTGGTGTAGGGTGTACAAGTTTTAATGATTCACGAAAACAGTAGACACGCAGCTAAAACCCTGTACAATTATAAATTTAGTCGTGTTAAAAAATACACTAATGTGACATATTTGTACAAGGACGTCTTTTTACTATTGACTTTCGACGCATGTTCATTTAAACCAGACTACATATTTAAAATTATTCTACTCCAGCTAATAATTTTGAACGTCCAACTACATCTAAAATTATTTTAATTGGTCTAAGGATGAATTTCGATTTTTTGCCATCCCTAATAAAATATTATCAGTTGAAGCTGTAGTCGAATTTTGTAAAATATCTTCTTTACTTTGCATTGAGTGGTAATCATTCATTTCCGACCAAGCTGGATCAGACTTAGCGATTCGTTTTCTCTCTTTTACTTTTGTATACAATAGTACGGATACCATTATAAAAAATACAATGAATCCTAAAATACATCCAACAATCAAACCCAATCGCCGATTAAGGAATGAAGACAAATGAAAAACTTTTTTCGGCGTTGACTTAACAATTGGCGCTTTCTTAAACGTATCAAAGGAAACACATTCACTCGAAGGCGATTGCGATATTAGCATTGCTGCAATATTGCGACTCATTTTCAAAGTTGTGTTCAATTCGACATCAGTATTATTTATTTTTAAAACGTCTTCCTCGTCAATAGTTAACATTTGATCATCATATAACGTAATAACACAAACAATATAATGTGTACTTGGTCGTAGATTACTAATTTGAGTTGACATATCATTTTTATCAACATATTTAGATTTGACCTATAAATAAAAAATAAAATTTAATTATACGATTTAACTGAAACAAAATTAACAATAGACTTAAAGATGTACTTGTGTGACAAGCAATACTTACGTCTGTATCTGTATCTTCATTATAGTAGAGAATTTGTAAACCTTTTATTGCCGTACGATTCCGAATAAACCAGGAAACAGATACAGAATTATCGTTATGCTTATCAATTGATACTTGAGCAATCATCGGAAAATTACACTTCTCTCTGGGATAGTCATCATTGAAGCACACTACTGCATTCGATTTGACAATTTTAGGATGGTCTTGTATCCATGTCCAAGTGTTATTCTTTTGGCATTTGCAAATAATCACGTTATCTGAAAAAAAATAGAGTCAAATTATTTGGTGCTTATAAAAAACAAAAACAAGTTGCAATGAATAAGAATAAATTTTACCTTTCAGTGATATATCCTGCACGTGATTTTCTATGGAATTTAAAAGTTCAATCGAAACGCTTTGTAGTTTATTGTGTTCCAAGTCAATCTGTACTATTTTGTTAAGATTTTTGAATGCAGTTACTGAGATATATTTTATATTATTATACCCCAAGTACAGAACTGTCAACTCCATTAAATTAATAAAATGTTCATTGAGTATATTTTGTAGTTTGTTATGAGACAGATCTAAGAGCTTTAAATTGTATAAGTCTTCATCAAAAGACTCCATAGATTCAATATTGTTATTGGACAAGCACAATGTACTTAACTTAGTAAGCCCTCGAAAATTACTAGTCTTAAGATGAGTAATTCTGTTAAAGCTTAAGTCTAAATTTTCTAAGAGAGAAAGCTTTGAAAACGGACTGATAGATAAACGCCTAATTTTATTAAATTTTAAATAGAGATGTTGTAAACTAGTGAACAATTCAAAAGTAATTTCTTCAATATTACTCAAATTTGTTGAACAAATGTGTAATTCGTACAAATTAGCAATCAAAGTGTTGTTATTATAACTTTTTTTGGATGTGGTCCATGTAACGGCAGGATTTTTGCTAAGATCTATGTTAATTAAGGAAATTCCAAACTTCTTGTAAGCAGTTAAAAAATCAAAGTTCACTATGTCATTATATGAAATGTTTAAATTCTGTATGTTTGGAAAGTTTTCAAATATGATGGATGGGAGATGGTTTAATTTATTAAAGCTTATGTCAAATAGTATAAGTTCTCGTAGCACAACCTTTTTTCTCGATGTAATAGACTGAATTTCGTTTTTTCTCAAAATTAAATGTTTTAGTTTTGTAAGTTTTTCAAAACCACTTAATTCTATTTTTGGTAATAAGTTATCTGCTATATCTAATGTTTCTAAATATGTAAAATTATGTAAAGTGTTGTACGGGACATAGTCTAGGAAGTTATTACTTATATTGAATTCAGATATAGAATGCTGTAGACCAAAGAGATTTGTTGGTGTTGCACTAATAATGTTTTGAGCTATATTAAGTTTTAATAAGTGTTTATTAAAAATGAAAGTATCATCTAAAATATTTTCTATATTGCAATGCTCCATGAACAAAACTTCTAATAGTGGAAGCTGTGAAAATGCTTCAACTGGTAGATAATCAAGAATGTTATAAGACAATGCCAGGAATTTTAATCCTGGGACATCAAGAGCTAACAAATCTGTAGACTTTAGGGAGTTATTTTTCATAGACAAATATTTGAGATTATTTAAACCATGAAAGCTACCATTTTCTATTTGAGTAATCTCGCAATTATCTAAATATAATGTACTTAAGGGCAACCCTTGTTGAAACATATTTCTATGCAATATCTTCAGGTTATTATTAGAAAGATTAAGGCTTCTCAATTTCTTCGATGTATCGAAAGCCATTTCATAAATATATACAATTTGATTGCTAGAAATGTCCAAATCTTCTAATTCACTTAAACCAAAAAATGTGTAGCTTGTGATATTACGTAAACTGTTTTCTTGCAAATCTAAAAATCGAGCTGAAGTTAATCGTTGGAAAGAGAAGTCGTCTATTACTGAAATTTCATTTTTATTTAGCTCAAGGCGAGTCAAGTAAGTTAGATTACTAAACGTACTTTTTGTTACAAATTTTAATCTATTGTCTTTTACACTCAACTGGTATAGACGCTCCTGAGATCTTAGAATAAAATTATTGATTGACGAAAACAAATTAGAATCAAGATAAAGTGTGAGCAAATTTGATTTACTTTTAGGTAAGATATCAAATAAATCTAACAGATTATTATTATGTAAAGTTAAATGTTTTAATTTTTTCATAGTACTAAATGTTCCTAGTTCAATGTAAGTTATTTTGTTGTGATCTAAGTACATTTCTTCTACTTGTAAGCATTTTTGAAAATGAGGCTTCAAAATAATTTTAAGTCTATTATTATTTATTCTGATTTCTTTTAAATTCACTAGTGATTCTAATGTATTATTATTTAAATCACTAAAATTATTATTGTCTAATCTTAATGTCTTTATATTTCTATTATTCATTAATATATAATGTGGCACTTGATTCAAAAAGTTATAATCTAGATGCAGCTCTTCTAAGTTATCTAAATCACTAAAACTATCACTATTTATATTGTTGATACAATTTTTTTCTAAGTGTATTTTACTTATATTAGTTGAATTAAGAAATGAATCTATTGGCACTTCCAATATATTATTATGACTTAAAAATACTTCTGCGAGAGACGGCATATTGCAAAGTAGGCCATGAATATGATGCAAATGATTGTGGCTTAAATCTACAAATTCTAACAATTTATTATTCTGAAAGAGATTAATGTTCAACATCTTAATCCTGTTATGGCTCAAATCTAAAGATTTTAAATTAATCAGGGAATAAAATGCTCGGGAATGAATACCGTTAATGAAATTAAAGTGAAACGATAATATTGTCAGGGACGGACTAAATTTAAGGCAGTCTTCAGAAATAAATTCAAAATTATTGGAGTCTAAATCCAAATATTGTAATGACAATAAATCGGAATTTTCTACAAAAGGAAATGAAGATACTTCATTCCATGCTAAACGAAAGGATTTAAGGTGCTTCAATTTTGAAATCGATGTTATAGGGAATGCAGTTAGATTATTTTCACTCAAATCAACTTCAGTTAGCGTTTGTTCTAAGCCCGAAAAAGCAGTTTCAGATATATGTTGGATCATGTTTCCTTTTAAATTTAGTTTTGTTAGAGGGATGGCATAAAAACTATAGCTGGGTATTTCTTCGATGTAATTAGAGGTGAGTTCGATCGAGGTTAATTTAAGCATGCCAGAAATAGCTTTATGCGGCATAAATTTAATTTTGCTCGATACGATGCTTAACGTTTCAAGGCACTTTCTAAGCGGCATAAAAGTTTCATCATCTATATCCCTTATGCTCGTTCTTGATATATGTATATGCTTGATGCATACTCCTTGTGGTATAAAATGTGGTCCCAAAACTTCTTCACTACCATCGAGATCATAAATAGTAAACGAGTGTACATTAGCCACACTTTTAAGTGCTTGTTTAATATCCTTCGCGGAAGTATCTTGGCAATCCAGAAATAAAGCTGAAAACATAATAGATGTTAATTCAGGGTCCCTTGTTATAAAAAATTCGAAAGGTATTAAAGCAAATTAATCCTACCATTTTCAAATGTATAACATGAGCATTTATTACTTTTGATTACGTCGGAGCATCCCAGGGTATTTTGAGCTCGGAAAACGGGGGGGAAAACCAATAATATTGAAATAATTTGTAAAACATCACGATTATTCTTCTTCCTTGCTTCAAAACATAAAATCTTTTTCATAATTACATTATTATATCGTTGTGGTTTTTCATAGCATCAATCTGAAACAAGAGTAATAACAAATTGAATACTGCTGTGTTTATAATAATATCTAACATTAAATAGGTCACAATGTTTTAAAATGTCTGGTACAATAACATTTTCATATAATACCCGAGTAATTTTCATACTCAGTATCGATTGCGAGGTCGACAGTACCTACAGCAAAATGAAAGTACTTATAACACGCGACGCTTCGTGACCAAAGAATTTTTTCATTTCAATAAAGCATAAACAGTAAAAATTCTGGGTTCTAAATTGTTCGCTAAAGTAAACTAAACGTAAATCATTTATTTATGTATATTTGTCAGTAAATATCATTGTTTACAAGTATATATTTTGATATTATTTGGTTACATAAATTGTGTGTGTACACATAACGTTAACGTCAGAATATATAGCAGCAACATTGCAACGAAAGCTTACATTAAACCAAAATACTTGGAAACTCTTAAGTTCTAAGCGGATTCACCTTTATTAAATTTAATACTAACTTCTGACGCTCGTTAGCAAATATTTATGCAGCAAAGAGGTTTAAAATGATGCTCTGCTCTATAATGCAGTTACTACTTATCGTTTCAATATAAAAAAGTATGTAGAGATCTCACAAACACTTGACATAGTTTTGATTCTGACATAACTACCGTATGACGGCATGCACCGCGACGTAAACATTGCGTTTATGTCGATGAAGTCTACGCATTATGGTAAAAAGAAATAACTTTGAACACGTTAATTATATATGAGGAAAGAAAAGTTTTCTTAACTACATCAGATTATCCACTTACCTATAAAACACAGTTATCCTTTAGTGTTTAGAGTTCATTTTTGTGACGCAACCGCTGAGCACGCAGGTAACGGAGTGCGCCTGTCCTGAAAGTCCACCATACGATAAACAAATCGCGATTAACTTTAACAGTTTCAGAGGATTAAATGTGTTTTATCGCGCAACACAGAACGCCTGAGGTCATTAGAAAGCTCGACAGAAGACTGCCGCGGCGGCGCGCGCTGTGTAGGTCACCGGCGTTGTTGCGGCACCCCCGACCCACTATTATTATACTTTTATGACGAATCGGATTTTGCTACCCGACGATCTACCTTTATGATGTCGTATACAACTTATCTCACAGGTTTAGATTCTATTTGTGATTGGATCGATTCCTCACAACGTGGGAAAGCCAACAGCGCTTGTACGCGGTGTGGATATTTCATGCAACGTATTCTTTGTATATTTTTGAAATAAACGGTGTAGGTATTGTACTCGTTTTTAAAGTAAGTAGGAATATTGTAACATTACAAAAATGGTTTCGAATATAAAGAAACTGTCGTTTTTGCGGTCTTGCTGGTAACATTTTATTTAGTATTAACTATTGTATTCGTTGATCGCCTATGAAGATTAAAACCTTGAACTAAAAATTCTCGTGCCAGGGGTAATGACGCAACGAACTGAAACGCTAACATATGCGACAAGTTTCTTTTTCAGTCCAACGCTACCTTAATTTGTATATTTTAGAAAGAAAATTAAAGACCCTCACTAACTTTTGCTTTGGTTTAATTTAACGAAGTTAGTTAACCTTTTATTTCAGTTGACAAAGTTTTGCTTTGATTTGGTTCAAAGAAGTTACTTTTTTAGTTTAGTGGATTAAGTTGTAGTAATTCTACATAGTTTTCTATTTTTTGAGTTTATAAATTACGTTTTAAAAGTTAAAATGATTAGCCCAGTAAAAAAGAGTTTAATTTATTTTCAAACTACGTCAGTATGTTCCTATGTATGCTCGTCCTTTTCTTTGATACGCTCTACATCCCAAACGGTTCGACAAATATAAATTTTTACAGTCAGAAATATAGGCTATATATTTTTTGATTCTCTAACAATAATTTTAGTTATTACTAAATCATTTGTTTCATTCAAATCTGTCAGGCTTCTTACAGAACATTTTCCTCTCAGAGGAAATCGTTAATTTAAATGTATAATAGTAACTCTACAGATGTTTTTAACGTGCAAATAGGTTTAAAAAGCTTCGCCTGCCCTATAAATATTTAAAATGGAATGAGAACTGATTCTGTGACAGTGCGGTAAATCCAGCGAGATTTGCCAACGCTGCCAGATAGGTACTGGCGAATGTAGGTCGCTGAGGTTATCTATTATAGCTTAGTAATAGGTTTAGTTATAACGAGGTAAAGGTAGAAGCGAGGGCCCTTGAGGTATAACAGTGGAGGTAAATTTTATAGTTAGGTATCTGCCATTATATTAAATTAATCGACGACCTAGTAACCTAAATAGGGCTGCCTGCAAACGCCCGTGGATTCGATTCCCGTTTAAAGCAAGTATTATACTTATGTAACAGAAAAATGGTTTGTGCTAGGTTCATAGGGAATCTTACTGTGTGGGTGTGAATGACTAAATATTAAATTAGTTTACTTACATCTAAAAACATATTATGTTTGTCGTACAAACCTACATAAAATTGTATCCATGTATTATTCATATTGCTGCTTCTACGCTTTAGGAAATATATTCCTAACTTTTACAAATGATATCCGCACCGGAAATAATTACAATTACTCATTCTTATAAGGAATTTTATGAATTTAAATGGGTATTTACCCCGTTTTTCTCTGTAGGGAATATCTTTTTAAAATTCTGTGAATTACAAATTCCTAATTTCATAATTTAAATCCTTTCTAATCTAGATTCTGAAGAAAGAGGTCGTTTAGGAAATTACTTCGCATTATATTACGACGTCTATTACCTTACCTTAAGTAGAGACAACTCGAAAGTAAGTCAGGATTCTGTTAGAATATTAAGTGTTCCAAAATTACAAACCAATCACTAAGTTACTGAAGACATCGTTTCAATGAGACCAAAGTAAGTTTGCGGATGACAGTTTCTTGACTGCGGTTTTAATGGAGTTCAGAATACGATGAGTTTGCTTTCAGCTTTTTGTGTTAACATGAAAAGGTTTTTAATAGGTCTTTTGTACCAAAACGCGTCAATATTTAACGTTTATTTAAGTATATGTATAGATGATTACAATAGAAACGTATGAAATGTTAAAGTATTCATGTTTGTAGTATTTTATAGTTTTTACAAGCTTTTATTTAGTTTCACCTGTCCCGGTGTTTGTAATCAAATCTTGCAAGCAAAATTTTACCCACTTTCCGGTGTCCGATTGAGTTAAAATGTTACAAACTGGTCCAGTCCTGATGACAATGCATGTTTATAATAAGCATGATGTGATACGTTACTTGGATTGGCTCCAGACGATTGAACTCCTCAGCGGTGAACAGTAGGGACTTGAGTTTTGCACTTTTTTACTTTTTATTTCTTTTTCTTATTGACAAGTAATAAAAGCTTGTTTTTTAAAAACAATTATATTCTATCTCACTCTAATCGAATTCCAACTTGTGTCGAATTCAAAATTCAACTAACATTGTAATATATTTAAGTCTAAGCCGCCAAAGATATCAAATGATTCAATGCTATTGAAAGTTACACTAAAATTCGAAGTGACTGTAATATTTGATTTTTCATTTTCTGAACTCTAATCTTATAACATCAGATATGAAAGTAGGGTAGTAACGGAGCGATTTCTAAATTATCGCGACATTCATTCTCTTTAATATGATTTATACGGGCTTTTAGATCGACTAAAAATACTCGTATATTATTTTCATCGCAGTAATTTATATTATGCACTATGCACTGTAGGAAATCATTCGTGTTGAAAATTCATCTTTTATGTTATTATTACAGTGGAGTATAATCTGCCGTTATGTGTTGCGTGTGTGGACTATGAGAAAGCCTTCGATTCTATAGAGACCTGGGCAGTACTTAATTCTCTTCAGCGGTGCCGGATAGACTATCGGTATATCGAGGTGTTGAGATGTTTATACACATCAGCCAACATGTCCGTTCGAGTACACGACACAGTAACGAACCCCATCCAACTGCAGAGAGGTGTCAGGCAAGGGGACGTCATATCCCCGAAACTGTTCACCGCTGCATTGGAGGATGTGTTCAAGCTGATGGAGTGGAAAAGACGTGGCATCAACATAAACGGCGAATACATCACACACCTACGATATGCCGACGATATAGTTATCCTGGCGACTTCCCTGGAGGAACTTGGTACGATGCTCAGGGACTTGAACAGCGCCTCACGACGGGTGGGTCTTAAGATGAACATGGACAAGACGAAGATCATGTCGAATGTCCATGTCGCACCCGTACCGGTTGTTGTTGATGGCGCTGCTCTCGAAGTTGTTGACGAATACATTTACCTGGGACAAGTGATCCAAATGGGTAAGTCCAACTTCGAGAAAGAAGTCACTCGTAGAATCCAACTCGGTTGGGCCGCGTTCGGAAAACTACGTGATATCTTGTCGTCCAAAATACCTCAGTGCCTGAAATCGAGGATGTTCGAGCAGTGTGTGTTGCCAGTGTTGACCTACGGATCCGAGACGTGGTGCTTCACTATTGGCCTTATGCACAAGCTCAGAGTCACGCAGCGGGCTATGGAGAGAGCTATGCTCGGTATTTTTCTACGTGATCGAATCAGGAATGATGAGATCCGTAGAAGAACGAGGATAACTGACATAGCTCAGAGGATTAGCCGGCTGAAGTGGCAATGGGCTGGCCACATAGTTCGTAGGACCGATAACCGTTGGGGAAGAAAGGTCCTCGAATGGAGACCACGCCTCGGAAAAAGGAGCGCAGGGCGCCCCCCTACCCGATGGACTGATGACCTGAAGAAAACAGCGGGCATCCGCTGGATTCAGAAGGCTCAGGACCGCTCGGAGTGGCGCAAGTTAGGGGAGGCCTACGTCCAGCAGTGGACATCAAAAGGCTGATGGATGGATGGTTATTATTACAATCGATATCGTTAAGAACTGTTTGTTGATCGAATAAAGAATCCCATAGTGTTAGGAACATTAATAGTTGACAATAGAGGACTGCAATCATAGAAACGTTGTCTTGCAGCTATAAATTAAATAACGCGGACTGCACCCACTCATTCCTCATCGTGTCGTGACTATGTCGTTACTCTGCTTTCCGTTATATCAATTCCCTGACCTTACGCTGTCACCTTTCTTATATATTTCCCTGAGAATTAGTACCTGCTTTCTTTCTGTTCCTTCTTCAATAATCAACCGCGATAGATAAATCCTTTGAGACATGACTATGCACAGAAAAAAATCAATACCGGTCAGTTATGGTCGCGCCTGAAATTGCAGAAATCAACCGCTCTCTTACGGTTAACACGTCGTGTTAAAGAGTTCTAATGATAATAATCATGTATGTTTTCTAAGCCTATTGTCTATTTACACATGTTTTGATCCGTTACAATCTGGCCATTACACAATGGCATGTACGCATTGTCACGGGCGCGGCATTACAGAGATACTACGCGGCATAAATTTACACCCTGTTTGTGTATTAAGTGGGCGTTTATTTGTTATGTCACGCACTGCTAAAGCCTCATTTTTCTTTGTTTAGAAAAGTTTAGTATTTCATCCTTTCTGCGTGACAATGAATTTGTTTAAGTACAAACAATCTATTTTAACGATTAGTACGCGTACCTATGTTATTTTATGATGTAAATGTTTATCTGCTGCTCACAAAAACGTTTCACCTATTTGCAGTATTAATAAGCAACTTATTATGTAGCTTCACTTATTATGTTCGAAGCTTCTTTATTGACAGGTGACGTGTCTATGTGATCCCACCGAATGCTACCGAAAGGCAGTGTGTTAACAAGCATCGCGTGACCTGTCTGCTTATCTTCCCATTTCAATTAAAGAACTGTTTGAAATTAGCATTGTCTGAGCGTTTTCGTAAGGCGTCTGGCATGGATATACGTACGTGGGCTCGGTATTAGGTTTTATTCAAATGAACAGTTGCTATTAGCCCTAATGTCCTTCACACGTACATGGCAGTATGAATCATCTCGTATGTACTCGTATATGAACAAACGGCCTACGCGTGTTGTAAAACGCACAAAAAATACGTTAATCTGTAAAAGACCTTAAGATCCACTTTAGACCGTTAAAGTTTTTTATTTATTAAATAAACCAGAAAGTAGAAAAAGAAATAACATTTTACTCCGTCAAAGCATGTCGCTGCAACAGCTTTAAAATTTAATTTTAAAAAATGAGAAAATTCTCTCCGGCATTCGATGTTGCAGTTGAAGTATTATAGACTCGTCGGAAATAACGTTTGCCGCCGAAAGCATCAAACACAACGCTAAAACTTGAGCGGCTATAAAAGCTATCTTCGTACCGCAAATAAATATTTTACGGTATCTTGCTATCAGGGGTAAACATTTTTGTGGAAACATTATCTCTATAAAGCCTCAACGAAGAGATTCGCACGTAACATACGTATTACAGTTGTAATTTCCTTTTGTGGTGGTCATTCGTTAAATTTTCAGCCGGTCGGTAGGGTCAAATACTCACATCACCCGCCGGCAAGCTTTATAATTTAATTTAAACCGGATATTTCAGTCTCATAAATAAAACAATGTAGACTAAATCTACGTTAAGTTTATATTCAGAGCGCTGGTTTAATGTAGCCGCCTCTACGTGATTAACAAATGAATTACGTTGTTTTATTATAGTGTATCTACGGCATTGGTTGTTGTAGAAAACGGGAAAATATTTTAAAGCTAATGCAAATGTTTGCGCAGTTTTATAAATTGTATTTCCAGGTTTCTAGAAATTGTAGTAGCTTAGTGGGTAGATGGATTAGTACTAAGTAATACTTTATTTTTCTTTTTATAAAAAGAAATGAAACTCCTCCGCATTAAAAATACTTAACTGTAAAAGGTTGGAACAATAAACAACTCGATGATAATGATTGGAAATCAACAAAGTAATTTATCATTGAAACGTCAAAATCATTCATTCAACCTATATTGCCCTGAGCGTAGGGTAAAGAACCACTTAAATTCTAACCTGATGAAATATTGGAGTGCTATAACCAATAGATATGAGTAGTATGCAGCCCTGGGTTGATTGGTACGTGAAATTGTACCAATCGACGAATATTCGTCCAAAATGCTTCCGGATTTCAACCGAGTGTTGAGGTCAATAATTACAACAATCACAGCACTAATTTCGCTGTGTGAACTTTCGAGTTAGCCACAATGAACTGTGGCTGGTTTTATAAATCCCCTACGTTGCGGATACCGTTTTTTAATCCTACACGTTTTATTTGGTGTGTAATTTGTGTACCTAATATTATATTTCTATTTTGAACCTTATACATAATAAAGTGTAATTTTTCCTTAATATTCTTTTTATAGTTATCTATTTGTCTCTATAAAATCAACTTTGTAGACCTTGTAATAAGTTTGTTTGTTACTTTACTACTTATTTTCTTCTTTCTTATTCACCATCTGTCTGGCTGTTTATTCACTAACATAAAAACATTAACATAAAATAGTAAACTTCCTATGATCAACGTTTCTTCTTTTTTTGGTACACTACGATTTATTGTCCTTCGATAAACATCACGTAAGTTGTAGTACTAGAATAATTAATTGATAAGGTATTTGGGCAGTATGCAGTTAAAAAATTGATTAAAGAAACAACTTAAAAAAGTAATCCTTACGTGCTTATAATTTAGTCTAAATTCCTTTCACGTAAACAATCTACAACAGCAGAGCAAAAAGCTTTTTACGTTACGCTTTTAAAAAACACAAATCGCTTAATTAGTAAAAACTAAAAATTCGCTGTGAAATTTACGACAACAACGCTCTGGGTTTCGCGCCAAAATTGTAGTATCAGCCGCATTCGATTTTTTCGCTTTTTCGCTTTTACGAGGCTCCGGAATTATGAACTGGTATTGAGGATAACATATCAAGTGGTACTACGAAATATCGTGGTTCTTTCGTTGCTTTTGTAATGCACTAGGATTTTTTACCGTTCATTAGGTACCTACGTGACTACATGAGTTGTTTAGAAAAGAAAAGTGTCTAATCGTAAGCTATTTGTAATCGTAAATAGTTATAGGAATAACAATATATTCATGTGTAACACTTACCCAATATTTAGTTTGATAAATAAAATGAATGAGTTTTAGTCATACGTGTAGCGAACAATGAAATTACAGCAGATTAATATAAAAATGTTATTTGTCCTACATCCGCTAACGGCCACAGTCGAAACCGACAAATCTGATAGATTTGTGGTTTCCAAAATCCGTTTTATTTAGTTTGTTATACAATTGATAGACAGGTTGGTATTTGGTCCTGACATAAATCTTTTGTGCCTATAAATTGATAAAATAGTAACTTTAATCAAATGGATTTAGTGGCAGTTTCATTACAGTTTAGTTACTGTTGTGGTTTCTGTTGCTTCTATTATTTAATGATGTGACTATCAATTACCTACTAGTATGTTGTATTATATTGTTTATGCATTTAATATCGTCTTAGCTACAGCAATTATATACCTACCTACTGGGAAAGTTTTGGATTTTTTTTTTTAATATACATTGTGCTTACTTTATACCTTGGTTGATTAATATGTGAGTGTGTTTTACTGAGTGTATACTTTTGTAGGTCTGGGGGAGTATATACCCTCCTTAGAGATTTGTAGGAAGCCCCACTAAGAGAGTTATAGGTACGTAAGTTATTCCAATCCATCGCGGCATGTATCGAATAACATAAGCTTTATACGAGTTTGATGTTGTTGTTAGTTAGGATTATGTAATTGACGTACGTGAGAGTTTACGAGAAATTTATTCAGATTTACCAATTTTTATAATTCTCAAAATACAAGATTGATTACTTCGAGGCATATTTATATAATATTTTCACATAAATCCTGCTCCAAAAATAACAAAAGTCGACTTCTAATAAAATAATCCGGTTTTGAAAATAGAATATATTGCGGCAAGCTTTCCGTTTTGTAAACCTTGTTAATACTGTATATACCGTTTCGGTCAAAACAACAGTTAAAGTTACGAAGTTTTTAATAAATGCCGAA